>JAECMU010196065.1:14902-37588 GCA_016106625.1 Dracogyra subfuscus
CTATGAAAGTTGGTTAAGCAAATGCAGTTGGATGTCCCATTTGACCGGCCTCGGTGGCGGCGTGGTTAGGCCATCGGTTTACAGGCTGGTAGGTACGGGGTTCTGATCCCAGTCGAGGCATGGGACTTAAATACGCATCCATGAATGAATGACGCCCTAATATGAATCACCGATTGTAGACAGTAGAGCAAAACTACTGGCCAACTGTACATTGCACATTGACTTCTGTTGTAGTAGTTTGTTTTGTTTAACGACGCCACTGGAGCAACATCAATTAATTAATATTTTGCATTTGGTAATTCTGACTAGTGATGAGGAAATTTGTTACATTTTTTTTTTTCCCCAATGCAGGGATCATTTATATGCACTTTATCACAGACAAGAAAACACATCACGGCCTTTGTCCAGTACTGGTTCTAATGAGATCTCGCCGTCCCAATGCTAAAAGACTTACAAAGAGCCTAAGATACCTTTGAATTAGGACAAACGTTTCCGAACGCCACAGATCATTCATGAATAAATAGTGTACATTAGTTCTATTCCAAATCATGACCTTTCACCTCGGGGTAATACTTTTCTTCCCTTGTTAAATCATAGAATATTTAATCTTCCATTGTACACCTTCGACAACACTTGAAAATTTCTAAGACAATTTGGCATTGTTGTCGCTTCATTCACTGTACTATCCCCTTCTGTGATGTAAACCGTACACTACTGTCCATTATGTAGACGTGTCCTGTTAAAGCAAGATGTCATCTCGTAAGGCACATCTTATAACGAGGTATGTCACCAGTTCCTCTCTAGTGGATGTTCTGCTGCATATCCGCCATTCTTGAAAACCATTTCGGCTATCTGACGATAGTTTTCATCCTGGTTGTAAACAGAACCTGAATAGAGTGGAAGACAAAAATATTTGGTGATAATTGTTCTGTGGTATGTCTAAAATATGCTGTTACGATGCATGATCAAGAAATATTAAAGTAACGCCACTGTTCTGTTTGTTATGGAAATAGAAATTCACAAGAACTGTTGATAGGATAAACGGTGAAGCAATATGTTTCAGATTTTAGTTCTAAACTATTTTTAACAAACCTTCCAGACTAATTTTGAACATTACATCAATAGTACATTTCATAAGATGAGGTTATTCACTGGTTATAAAAATACAATTCGGGTGATTGGACAATCCATTGCCTAGGTTAAAAGCAGGTGAACTGACCTGATCATCTTAAAAAAATTAAAATGTTGCCTACAAAGTCTGATTGGCACCATGGGGTCTTTTATATAAATTTCACTACATCCAGCTCAAATAATGTGTCCAAGAGTGAAATATGACAGTATTTTTGGTGACACAGATACTTATTTTGAGCCCCTCTTCCCCGGTCTTCAAACACCCAGTTATGTAATATGAATCTTCATTTTCAATCAAAAGAAATAAAAGGTAAAGTATTAGGAAAGCAGAAAGCGAACAAGTGAATAGTTCATTGTGAGGTAATTTAACTGAATTACAAACTGTTTCACCTACTCACCCAGTGTAATATTTGCTATATTGTCATTAATTCGTTTTGAAGCATCCTGACAGAAAGACTTTGTTAAGAGAAGCTGAAAAACAAGTTTAAATAATATTTTTATTTGACATATTGTCTCATGTGAAAATGGCTATAGGATTAAAAAAGTTTAACACAAAAATAGCTGTGAAATCCCAAGATGCTGTCATTTGCTGACCAATATACTCTTAAACATTTTCCTTTTTCTAGTTGTACATAATGTCATATAAAATATCAATCTGTTGCTGTACGACAAATCATTATCGAATGATACATTTATTCATGCTGCAATCTCTAGTATAAATGTACCGGTATTTATTTATATACTTAAGATATTCCCATTTACATTTCTTCTAGTGACAAACCATGTTTCAACTGTTTTATTGTCCCCGATCACAAACAGCAATGTCAGTGGTGGGAGCCCTGAATCAGTGCTGTAAATATAATAACTGTTTAACATGTATGCACACACACAAACCAGGACCTCTGACAATTATATACATAAAAAAGGTCCGTATGTGGGTACTAGAGTATTCGATATATATAATTTGATCTGGGATTTTATAAAGAAAAGTGCATGGACAAGAAAGCGGAGAGAAGTAGAGTTTGATTTGTTTAACGACACCACTAAAGCACACTGATTAATTAATCGTCAGCTTTAGGATGTCAGACATTTGGTAATTCCGACACACATTCATCAGAGGAAATCTGCTACATTTTGCTATTGCTGCAAGGGATCTTTTATATACACTTTCCCACAGAGAGGAAAGCACATACCACAGCCTTTGTGGTGCACTGGTTGAATAAGAATTAACCCAAAATGCTGAATGGATCCACTGAGCGAGCATTCAACCCGATTGAGCTAAATCCCGCCGGGAGAGAAATGGAAGAAGAGACATGATTACACACCATGAAAATGTGTGGGTTTTTTTAAAATTCCTACGATAAGCCAACAGGAACATTGGTTCACATCGGCAACCCTTGCATAGTCAGCAAAACGACTGTGATGTTTCATTGCTGCATCAAAGCAATTGACAGTATCCACTGATAATTAATTCACGCAAAGTTTACTCAGTAACTGGTTTATGCATTATCGTCCACTCAGCTGAAATACAAATCAATATATGACACCCCCTCCTATATAATTTATTGCAATATTATGTGATGGAGAGTAGATTACGTTAAATTTACCTCGTGATCTGCATTTCTTAAGCCAATGCAATATGCCCGAGATGACCTTCCAATGCATGCTGTCATGGCATAAAGGTCAATTGCAATATCTGCTATTCTCTTCAAATCCATCTGTTCATGAATTATTTTCTGAAAGAAAAAGAAAAATAATTACAAACTTTCTGAATTTATACGATTTACTGTATTCTGATTGGCTGACGTCACTACAAAAACCAAGTGTTATCCTTCGATAAACCTCAAAATTTGAATGACGTCAGTATTCCAATGACGTCATTTTTCATCTCCTTACAATAACACTAAACTGGATACATGACGTTTCCGTATTAAGAAAGCTGGACAAATTCCAATGCAAAATTGCTATTGACTTTTTTATTTTATTTTATTTTTTAACATTATTAATGCACCTGAATGTGTTTGAAGGAAATTGTATGATTAAAAAAGTGTAGCTTTTTTTAAATATGGATTTTAAGTGAAATTACGGTAAGATACTCTATATTTATTGTGTACGAAGCCAAAACAAGGGCGCGACACAACTTATCTGACGTCATGTTTAAAATATGACGTCGTACCAAAGACTCATAATATTTTATTAAAGGGTCAGAATCTACATTTTATAGAGAATAACTAGTTAATGACGCTTGATATAGGCTTTATCCTGTGAAGGTAAGAATGGGGAATTCCGCGAGGCTTGATGAGCAAAATTTCCCATTCGTCCTGAACAGAATAAAGCTAATATCAAGCGTCATTAACTGGTTATTATATTTATCCTGCAATCTTACAGGAATATTCGGAAAATCATTATTTATTCCTGTTTTGTGTACGCAAAGCGAGTATTGTCTACCTAGCAAGACTTTTGCTGTATGACGTCATGCAAAATACATGACGTCATTATTTGTAAGACGCTAGCTACATTCTGTCACATTAAAAAAAGCGTTTCTGAACTCTAATTCATAAATAAATATACAAGTTTTGTATTGTTATTGCAAAACTAAAAGGTATTTGTATTTACTGCTATTTTACATTTGTTATGGTATGGCATATGGGGTCAGAGGTCAACATTACTCAGAAACGTAGTTCCCTTTGTACGTGACGTCAAAAGTCATAACATGCTACTAGCATGTTATGACTTTGCTTTAACAGGTCATCATAACAGGCCAGTAGGAACACTGGTTGCAGGATAAATAAACTTAACATGTACATCTATAACAACGTCTTGTACTGTTTGTAATTATAAGAATTGTTTCTCATTTTTTAGGAATTTATCGATTTTATACTACATTTGTGACTTTTATACATCGATAAATTCCTAAAAAATGAGAAACAATTCTTATTAAAAAATGTAAAAAAAATCGATTATATTAATTTAATTTTTTAGTTATCCATATATTTATTTTAAAAACACAAAAAAAGAAAACGTACAAAAGAAAAAACCCAGCCCCAATGAAAATACAACAGAACACAAAACAACAACATAAAACTCCAAGCAAACAAAACAAAGCACAACCCATACATCTGGTTTTAATAACATGTCAACAATCAAATAAGTTTTACAAACAGTACCGGTACATTAATGAATGTTTTGTTTTTTACATCAAATCATATGGTGCTAAAATATTCACACCACCAAAGTAGCTGTGTGCAGATTCAAACAAGATCTAGTTTTTATAATACTTCTTGCTGTTGTGGTGGTGCTTAGGTGCATTTGCAGAGGGAGCTGTGTGGGTTCAGGGGTCAAAGATATATTTTCTGGGCAAGCATGACCCAAACCCAATAAAACCTTTGTTCCCCAGTCTTAATCCCCTACCCCACACACACCCTATGGTTTAAAAGAACTAGCAACCTACCATCACTGGAATGGATGGGACGTGGTGTTTCAATCGTTTTAATAAGTTCTGAGGTCTTTTTTTTTAAGCTGATGAATCTAGTTCGATATATTAAACAATTTTTTTCTCACTTCATTAACGGTGGCCCCAATCCCATCCTAACAAATAAGAAGCATATAACTGCTTTTAAATTGATAAATGCAAGTTATATCAAGTCAACTGTTTTAATACTATACCTTGTAGTTTATATGTAAATTGTACTGGTAAATTCATATGGATAATGCTAAACTTTGCATAGGTGATGGAAGCGAAGAAGTATACTTTTAAGATAAATTTTTTACAACAGGTGTAATTTTTATGCTTGTAAACAAAAACCTACATTTCCATATTTGCTGAGAACGACTTGAACAGTTTTCTGAAATCTCAAAACACCGCGTTCAAGCTCAATAGCTTCTACCTGAAAATAAATCATAAATAATAACAACATACATTTTAACATTTTATTAGAAAATACTTTTATACAAGGTAATTAAAGAGTCAAGGATCTTAAATATACATCAACAAAATGGCTCAATTCTTAAATACAATACACATCAAAATGCAATGATTAATTTAATCAGAATTAGTCAAACAATATATTTCACATCCAAAATGTTAGTAGTGGAACTGATCATCAAGGCATAGTCTATATTAATACCCGTCCCTGCTTTTTGTAGATCTATCCAACATCTGAATTAAAAAATTCTTTTGTTTATTCACAATTTCATATTCAATGCTATGTTTAAAATGGGAAAACCTTTTACTACTTTATTAAAATCCTTTTTTAGTTGATGCAACTAAAATTATGTGTTTTCATTTGTGTACCGGACAATACGTGTTGATGGACCATGTATGCATCTTTTCAAAACAGAAGGCTCATATTTGACCTGATTATCCATTTCAGGCAACGTGAATTGTGACAAAACAAACATCATGATTTCATTGGATGTGATACAATCTGCTATTCTCCTATGAAGCACTCATACGGTGTGACATTGCCTTTAGAGCAGAATTCATATGTTGTACCAGTCTATCTATATCTTTCGTGAAGAGATTCATGCAGTGCTTCAGTCTTCTCAACAGATGACCAACTGGTGTTAAATCAAAATGAATCGCATCTAAGATGTTCTAATTACTGCAGATCCATCACGTAATGATGCGTTATCAATTAGGAAGCTGGGACCTAATTCACTAAACTCTCGCATCTTTGGGATATCAGAGTCCAAAAAGACTTGCAAAGAGGATGCTTTGTTGTCTAGCAGAGTCTAAGAGACCTTTGTGAATTAGGCCCCAGATCTGCAACATTCAGGAAGTAAAGATAAAACTCAGGCTAGGGACTGTCGAAGCTATCTCAATGCTACGAAATTGTAAAACCACTGTAGGCTGTGATGTCACTACAGCACACGCCATAGTTTGTTTTGTTTACTAACACCACTAGAGCACATTGATTTATTAACCATCAGCTATCGGATGTCAAACATATGGTCATTTTTCACACAGTCATAGAGGAAACCCGCTACATTTTTTCATTAGTAGCAACTGATCTTTTATAGCCACAAACAGGATAGCACATACCATGGCCTTTGATATACCAGTCGTAGTGCACTGGCTGGAATGAGAAATAGCCAAATGGTCCTACCGATGGAGAGTGATTCTAGACCGATCGCACGCTTTATCACTGGGCTACGTCCCGCCTGCACACACCATAGTGACATCATGGCTTACAATCGTTTTACGATTTTGTCGTGCAAAGATAGCTTCATAAACATGGGTCCAATATATTTACTTTGTATGGGGTAACTGAGCTAATGTTTATTAACTAACCTTGAGACTTGGATGCACCTCTTCGTTCAGGCGCAGAGTGAGGGCGGGATTTTTGTGGTTCTTCCATGTGTCAAAAATGGTTGAAAATACTAGACTAGGATTTGCCATTGGGTTTCGAAGTTTCCTACAAAACAAATATAATATTTTTTAAATTTATAAAATGTTTGTTTGTCTCAATGCAAAAGAAGCAACTCTTGAAAAAATTCAGTTTATGAAGTGGAGAAGCAATCTGCTTCATCAAAAGGTGTGGTATCAGTTACATATAACTAGTTGTCTAATGAGTAGTATAGATTGCTATCTCTAAAGTATATGACGTCATGAGGAGACACGTCATCCTAGCCAACATGGCTGCAGACTGTACATTCATTATCATTGGAATAAATCTTTATCAGACTTAATCTTGTGTCCATCTATGACAGAACAAAAGGTAAAAATTGAGAAGCAAATGTAGACCACGTGTCAATATAAATTCTATAGCTGTAAGAATGAAAGTAAAAGCTGCTTGTGAAACAGATTATGAGAATGTGTATGGTTTATTTAGAGTGGGTGCTTCCATTTTGAGCCTTGACATGTACCTATGAAATGTAAAAAATTGGGATATTTTTTTCTTTTATGAATACTTAGCTTGTCCTCAACAAATGACTTAGAAGTAAAGAAAAGATGGCGGACCATAACAACGAAACAGCTTCAGTCAAATGACCAGAACAGGACATAAGAGGACTCATTGAATGATTTTAAGGCCATTGCATTGGCTGTTAGGATGTTCTGAGCAGTCTACATTACATAGAGGGACTATGCCACTTGTTAGCCATCAGGTTAAGTTGAATTGTTTTGTTTAATTTGTTCAAAATCACTCTCCATCATAATCTGTTATCAAATTTGTCAAAATCGAATAATTAGTCATTATTTCTAAATAAATTTTTAACTAAAAACTTAGACCAATTTCTCAAACAAAACAAAAACAGAATACAAAAGAATTTAACATACAGCATGTTTAAGCTTTCTGTAATTAAAAGTTTAAACTTTTCATAAAGCTTTAGCAGAGGGGGCTTCTTTTTTTTGGTATCACCAAGTTAGGAAAATCTTATCTACAAGTTAAAAAAATAAAATATTAGCGATCTTAATATTTATTGATTTCCAAATATTAAAGACATAAAACTTTAGTGAGGTCAGCATAAAAGTATTTTTTTTAAAAAGAGAGAAAATAATTTTGATAAATTTAGAATTTATGTAGCTTACTAACAAATTGAATAGATAATTGCAGTAATGTATATCCTAACTATTGTTCTGGGCTATACTTACAGTTTAATTAACAGAATGTAAGCATTAGTTTTTTGAAACAGTCTATTTTTCATCTCTTTAAATTTAGCAACATAAAATATTAGCATTTTGTATAGCCATGCTAAATTTGCTAATTATAATTAATATTATATAGAAATTACAGAAGAAAGAAAAAAGAAGACAAACCCAACAAAAAAACAATTACTTGACAAGTTCTTTCAACTCCTTTCCTGCATGCTGCAAACCTTGAAGTGCAATGAAGAGACGAAGGATTTCATTGGTTCCCTGAAAATGTCAGTACACAAAATATTTCAAAGTATTAAATAAGCATTCTGAGGGTACTGGGCCCAACAAATTAAAACATCTTTTACATTCAAGGGCCACAACTCTGTGAAAAATTGGTAAATTACCTTGAAAGTCAAACTTTACATAATAAAACTTCATGCAAAACTGCATGATACGGTATTAAAGTTGTTCCCCTTGATTACACATTATAGGAATATTAAAGTTTGTTTTTTGTGTAACAACACCACTAGAGCACATTGATGTATTAATCAAACATATAGCTTATAGGAATATTAAGTTACCTCAAATATTAACAGTATTCTTGCATCTCGTAAGTAACGTTCATAAGGAAAGTCTTTCATGTATCCAAGACCTCCAAGAATCTGAAGACAGTCGCTGACACCGGTCCAAGCTCCTTCGGAACTGTACACCTAAATACAGAACATATTAACTTTATTCTTTAGAGAAGATTAGCATTTTGTAACTCGGCAAATGCTGATCAACAATTTTAGTTATTAGAACATTACAGCAGTTTTTATGTTTAAATTACACATTTCCTACCTGTTGCTTGGCAAACAAATTATTTTATTAATATAAAAAAGTTTGAAAACCTACTTACTTGTATTTGCCTATGTGAGTTATATTCAAGTAGGCTAATATTTGTGATAATTATATGTATGTATATATTTAGAAGAATATGTATCTTTAACACTGCTGTCTTATTTAATTTTCTTTTATTCCAAATGTGGATATTATGTACTAAACAAATAAATATATAATAATAATTAGAAAAATCTAAATAATGTGGGATTTCAAAGGTAAAAAACCTGTGTAATAATGTGCACTGTAGTGTTTAAAAACTAGGGTCTGTTACTTTAACCTTTAATAAACATTACAATGAATAAATGCTTTTTAAAGTTAGTTTTCCCAAAACAGACCTTAACCATAGCGGCCTCCACTGAGCAATCTGGACTTTCGTACTCGTCAATGATCCCAGCAGTTAGGTAAGCCATGCTCTCCATAGCATAAGTCATCACCGTGATTCTTGCAATCTTTTCCTGAAAACAAGTTGTGTTTAAAAATTATAATTTTCGGAATCAACAAATGTTAACGGTTTAATAATTGCTCTAAATGGATGAAATGTCAGAATGGAAAAAAGTTAGCTGCACTAATTCTACTAATCGGTACATATGTTATACAAGACATAAAAGAACACTAATATGTTTAATTGCAACAAAATATACCGGCCTCGGTGGCATCGAGGATAGGCCATCAGTCAACCCAAATAAAATATCCCTTGCTGTTAACTGACATAAGAGTAGCCCATGAAGTGACAACAGCGGGTTTCCTCTCAAAATCTGTGTGGTCCTTAACCATATAACCGTAAATAAAATGTGTTGAGTGCAACGTTAAATAAAACATTTCTTTCTTTCTTTTGCAACAAAATAATTCCACTTTGAACTTCAATCATTTTCATTGGTGGATACTCTGGGTTCATACTGTCATTTACTAAATTGACAAATACAAATCAATATTGAATTTGACATATATATTTCATTACTAATTTGATAAAAAGCTTGTGCAAAAATTGTGTCTGTTAAAACATGATTTTAGCTAAAAACATTCTTATTAGATTTACTAAATGCTAATAATTTTGTGGGGGCATCAAGATAATAAAAAAACCTGGATACTGTACCAATCAACGAAGGAATCAGTTAAACTTTCACTACATCTGACAAGGTTGCATGCTCCTAAATCATTTCCATTATTGTGGGCAAATTTATGCAATTGAATGTAAGCATACTCCTGCAATACAATTAATTCATATTTGTTTGTAACAAATAAAAAAATTTCAGTTTTCCTGTAACAAAGTTTTTAAATGTCATAGCCGTATAATTAAATTTCGCTACATTCATTACAACATAACATCATCCCTCTGGTCCAGACGTAGCCAAGGGAGTTTGTTCAATTCTCGAAGTATTGTCTGTTATTTCTTTTATGTTCATCTGGGTATGAAAAAAAATCATCCACAAAGTTATGTGAGAATAGCTTCAGCGATTCACAGTTTGGGATTTTTTGTTTTTTGTGCATATCCCGGTGAAAGTAAAAGAAATAACAGACCAAATATTAAAGGGACATACCCTAGTTTCAGTTCATGAAAATTAACATTAAGTTTAGTTCAATTTACAAACCTGTAACACATTTTGATAAAGTTACAATTGAGTGAAACATGAGTCTTTGACTTTGAAATGGTGAAATACCCTCTAAAATAGAATAAAACTTGATTACATAACTGCTACTTCTCAGAGGCACGTGCCTTTTTAAAAATATGAGAAATGCATTTTGTGATATTAAAAAACATCAGGATGACCAAAAACACTTCGAATGTACAGAAATGGATACTTTAAACAATAAAATGTAAGTAAAGGATGATTTCAGTTATCAAAAAATGCCCCTAATAGTCAAAACTATGTCTTAGTGTTTAAAAACTAGGGTATGTCCCTTTAAAACAAAAGGTTACCATAAAATAATTAACTGTTTTCACAATTCTGTCAAAGACAAAAAAAATAAACAACTCTGTTCTATGTTTTCACCTGAATGAGGCCAAATTCTGCCAATTTCTTGCCAAACTGAGCTCGTGTTGTCGCATGTTCAGCAACAAAACCTGTTAATAAACACTGGTCAGTAAAACGAACAGAAACTTTTCATCATTTATAAAACCTTTTTATATTCCAGTTTACACAGAATGCTTCATTTTACAGGTAACAGTGTGGTGACATACACAAATGTATATAATTTAAGCCAAAGTACACATTTCAAAAATTAAATACACACGAGGAAAAACAATTCCTGACCTAAGAGGATATCTGGGAGCCATGAATATAGAACAAAACCCCAGTTGTTGTACCCTAGACATGTCACCGGACACACCATTAGCTGGCTGGTAAAAGTTGGTTTGTTTTGTCTAACAACAACACTAGAGCACATTCATTTATTAATCATCGGCTACTGGAAATCCAACATTTAGTAATTCTGTATTCAGTCTTAGAGAGAAAACCCACTATATTTTTTCATTAGTAGCAAGGGATCTTGTATATGCACCATCCCATAGACAGGATAGCACATACCATGGCCTTTGATATATCAGTTGTGGTACACTAACTGGAATGAAAATTAGCTCAATAGGTTTGGGAAGGAAACCAATTTACTCATACATTTTATTAATTTTTAGGCAGAATAATTATCATTGGAACGATGAATGTTAATGCCCTTGGCTAAAGCATCATCGACAATATTAATTTTCATATAAAAGATTCAACTGAAATAATTTGTATCAGAATAAATAGATGGGGATAAAATCATCCATGATGTTTCACCTTTTCTGGGGAATGATTCATTACACTTCAAAATGCATTTTATTTCACTGTAAATTCTCTGCCTGTGACTGACCCCAGTCAGGCTGCTGGTGCTTTCTTGCACCTGCCAGTGCAGGCGGTCCCCTCTCCCACCCACCCAAACCCTTTCCTGTCCTGGACAGAGGAGCCAGCCAAGGCCTGCATATGTGCCCATGACAGGCGTGCGCTAAAACAGCTTGCTCTGAATGTGCACGTTAAACCCTATGACCTGACTGTAAAAGTCTAAATTGCACTTGCCTAGAAGTTTTTTCAGTATGCCAGCAACTGAGGATCCCATACTGAATCTTCCACTGTTTAGTATGTTCATGGCAATCTATCAAAAGTAATGTCAAACTATTAATAATAATAAAATGTTTTACATTCATTATAGAATGTCACAAGTGTATTAGTTATGTTATAAATGGAATGCATGTGGTATACATAATTATATATATGATTATCCAAACATGAAACATATAAAGATGGGTGAAATAGTTACATAGCAATGATATATAACTTGCTTTAAGTTAACTTTTGAACAGACTCCCTCACCCACATACACAAACACTGATTAAACAATATTTATTACAATACACACAATACAATTGGCTTTAACCAACAGAAATGTGGCTATAATTTTAAAGGCAGTTTCTATATAAATCAATATGGATGAAAGAAATGAGGTACAGTCTAGTCAAATATTATATATTTCTATTATTTAATAATACAACATCACTGTAATGTCAAATCTTTGGCATAAGTTATCAACAGTTACAAAATCATGTTTAAACTAAATAATTGCACTTGAAAAGAAAACCCACACAAAAACAAAATTAACCAGAAAAACATGGAAGATAACAATAATCCATATAACAACCTTAAATCCCTGTCCTACTTCCCCCAAAACATTCTCCACGGGAACTGGGGTTTCGTCAAAGAACACTTCTGTCGCTGCAAAGAAAATGAAAATACTGTGAAACCTCTGTAAACCAGACATACTGTAAGCCAGTTTTTCCGATATAGCTCATAATACAGTTGTAATATCAAAGACGGGGCTTGAAATAGCAGGCTGCGAAAAGTGAATAACAGTAAAAATGTTTAGACCTAGCAGATGAAATAAAAATTCACCTGCTAAAATGACTTAAAAATCACAGGTCATTTTTCAAGATACAGATGTTCAGGCGAGGCTAAGCTCATGATTCTGTTATATTTTAATTTCATTATGTTCTAAAACACATCTTAGAGGTCCTAATTTTACACAGACTGTCACAAACCCTCCACTCACCCCATGCTGTCTTATTTTCAGCAGGCCATTTTTCTTTTGGTCTGCTATTTAAAAACAATTAACAGCAGGTCATATTTTAGTTTTATTTCGAGCTCTGCGGTAGTTGAAATTACATCAGAGGGGAATAGGATTTATCTGATTGACCACAGCCAATGAAATTCCCATTATATCTACTAAACAGGTGATGACTAGCCAATGTTGGATAGCACCAGTTAGATTAATTGTTATTTTGAAACAAAACTCACTATTTGATCCGCGAATTCCAAGTTTGTCCTCTGGTTCGCCATTTGAAACTCCACCAAATGCTCGCTCCACAATAAATGCAGTAATTTTATTTTCCTTCTCACCCTAAAAGAAAGAAAGAAATGTTTCATTTACTGATGCACTGAACACATTTTAATAATGGTTACACGACACCAGAATATGGATAAGGACCACAGAGGTAACTAGAGAAGGATCCCGGTGTACCCACACAATGGGCTACTATTTTCAATAAGCATCATAAGATCCTTATGCACCATTCCAGAGAGAATAATACATACCATGACCTTTGTTACACCAATTTTGATGCACTGGCTGGAACGAGAATTAACCCAAATAACAAGTGATGAGCATCGATCCAAGACTGACCAATCATCTGGAGAGTATTTTACCACTGGGCTACATCTCACAACCTCCCCACCCCCAACCTTGAAAAAAACACATCGTTAATTACATCTATGTTATATTGAAACAAGTAACCACTCAAACTGTAATTATCTTGTTTCCGGTAGTGATAAAGTATAATTTATAGAGTTTTACTGTCTAATTTATACAATCTAGTAGTAGACAGGATAGTACATACCATAGCCTTTGATATACCAATCGTGGTTGTTTGATAGAACCCTCTGTTGTGACAGTGCGTTGACACAACAATGGTATCTTAGACGTCTAATAGTCATAGTCTAAAATCTGTTGAGTGACTTTAAACAAAACAAAAAAATCCATCGATTTGTTTAATTAATATTAAATTTTCCATATATTAATTTTCATTTGATGTCATTATCTAAGCCCCAGACAACTAAATGCACTTTTTTGCCACATAATTACAGAAAACTATAAATCATACATCACTATTGGTGACCTCCATTTTAGCGAACACTGTAAAGATATCGGCAATACCGCCATTTGATATCCAAATCTTTCCTCCCGAGAGATGAAATGTTTTCCCATCCTCGGACAAGACAGCCCGTGTTTGAATCGATGCAGCATCACTGCCACTGAAAAACAAAATTTAAAATGAAAATATACACATGAAGAGTTAATAACTGAATTGAAATGTATAAAAAATGTTATGGTAATGTGCAACCTTCATACTAATAATAGAACATAATTGTTTTGTTTTGTTTAATGGTGTTTTTGGTGTTTTTGTTTAACGACGCACTCAACACATTTTAACTACGGTTATATCGGCGTTGGACATATGGTTATGTCGAGAAAAAAACCCAGTGGTTAGCTGACGGGGATCGATCCTAGACCGACCGCGCATCAGGCGGGCACTGTACCACTGGGCTATGCTGCCCGCTGTTTTGTTTAATGATACTACTAGAGCACATTAATTATTTCCTATTGGATGTCAAACATTTCTTAATTCTGATATGTAGTTCCCAGACAGGAAAGCACATACCACAACCTTTGACCAGTTGTGGTGCACTGGTTGGAACGAGAATAAAAATGGTACAGGTATTTCTTTCCATTTCTTTAAACATAACCAACATTAAAAAAATATATATATTTAACGACGCACTCAACACATTTTATTTATGGTTATATGGCATTAGACATATGGTTAAGGACCACATTGATATAGAGAGGAAACCTGCTGTTGCCACTTCATGAGATACTCTTTTTTCGATTAGCAGCAAGGGATCTATTATATGCACCATCCCACAGACAGGGCAATACATACCACAGCCTTTGATATACCAGTTGTGATGCACTGGCTGGAACAAGAAATAGCCCCATGGGCCCACTGATGGGGATTGATCCAAGACCGACCGCACATTGAGCGAGCGCTTTACCACTGGGCTACGTCCCACCCATATAACTGACATAATGACTGATTTGAAATGCATGAACAAATTAATGGTGATGTGCAACATACTAATAACAGAACAGAACGGCAGTGTTTAAAGCGAGAGCTGTCAACGAACAGCAGAACTCTCACCTGGATGGCTCAGTGAGACAAAAAGCAGCAACATGTTCTCCGGTTGCCAGTCTGGGTAAATATTTCTGTTTTTGTTCCTCAGTACCAGCTATTAAGATTCCCTGCAACAAAAAGCCAAAGCTGAAGTTTTTTGGTGTGTTTTGTTTTAACGACACCACTAGAGCACATCAGGGTCGAGATCTAAAAAATGGAAAGACACACATGTAACAGATGTCAATGAGAAAGTCAACCTTAACAAAAGTAGTGTTTTCTAAAACTTGACTTATAAAAAAAGTGACTAGAAATAATTTCTTCAAAATAAAATTAAACGAACCAAGACACATCTTACAAAATTTCTTTACAATAAAATTAAACGAACCAAAAGACCTTTTACAAAATATTTAAAACGCAGCCTTACTTTGAGTCCAATAGCTTGATGTGCAGCTAGAGTGACAGCAATTCCGCCATCCATCGATGTTATCTCGGCAATCCTTGCATATTTGGTGGCATTCAAACCCAATCCACCTGCAAAACCCAATAATTTCAAATGCAAATAATAAAAATGATTTAGAAATAATAGCTGAAGTTAAATTGGTTTTGAGTAATGACACCACTACTTGTAATTTAACCAAAAACTACACCCCCTAAATTTTGATCAATGAGGCTTTAAATTTATCAAATACATATAGAAAATATCAGTACATCTAGAACAGTGATTTGAAAGAATAACAAAGTATTAGTGTATCTGCTCTGGATGCTTTTAGTAATAATAATGGGAATGGTAAATTTAACAAACATTCTAAGAGTTTTGCTAAAGCAATACATTACATGTTGCCTACTTGGCCCCCAAAATGCATTTTCTCCAAAATTCAAGGGCCTGTGAAAAAAAAGAGGAAGGAAATGTTTCATTTTAACGACACACTCAACACATTTAATTCATGGTTATATGGCATATGGTTAAGGACCACACAGATATTGACAGAGGAAACCCGCTTATTGTGGAGTACTGGCAGGAACGAGAAATAGCCCAGTGGGTCCACTGAAAGGGATCGATCCTAGACCAAATGTGCATCAAGTGAATGTTTTACCATTGGGCTACGTCCTGCCCCCTCTCTCTCCAAAGTATGTATGTATGCTCACAAATGACTGTCAGGTCAAATGTCAGGAATTAACGTGCTTATATCAATTTAATGTTCAAGCACGGTCGTTGCGAGCACGATTTCTGACTAGGGCCAGAAACTGTGCTTACAACGAGAGGGGTGGGGAGAGTGTTAGTAAAAAAAAAACAAAAAAAAACGTTCATACATTTGATTAGATAAAAATACTAATTAATGGTTAAATAAACTTTATTTACAAGGAAGTTAAAAAGTGTTTATACAAAGGGTTAAAAAGGGTTTCTACAAATGATTACATAAAAAGTAGAATATTGACAATAAAATATGTCTAGTTAATCTGGTATTTATATCGGAGGAGAGTAGATGGGAAGGTCTGCCCCATTTTAATTCATTTCCTTAGGCCGTCCCGTCCACCACCTCCAGCATAATAGAAATGTTAAGAATTGGAAAGTGGAGATTCTCCCTCCAAAAAAAAAAGAAGAGTATAAATTGCCATGAAAGCCAAACTTGATCTGTAACCGTGCATGATAAAACGTCAGCTCAACATCTTAAGGCAGTGTGAAAAGAAATTCAAAATTTGGTTTTCTTATCTCCTTAGTTCAAGGGCCATAACTGTTTCAAAATGTGCCAATTGACATGACAGTCAAACTGGATTTGTAACAGTGCATGATAAAGCTATACACGAAATGCTAGATCAATTTCCAAGCCATTGTGAAATAAACCCATCATGGGCCATTTGAAAAACAAACATACCGTGAAAAATGTATAAATCACAATGAAAGTCAAACCTGGACTGTAACAGTATATGATAAAGCCATACACTAAATTTCAAGGCAATGTGAAAAAACATCTGAGAAACTATATGTTGGACAGACGGATGGATCTACAAACAGGCAGAGACAGACTTTATTGTAACATGTACAAGGGTCACCAGACACTATACTCTGATGCAAGACAAGTTTGACATTATTTTTACCGTATTCCACTGGTATCTGCTGACCAAAGAGACCAAAATCTTTTAGCTGCTGCATCGTCTTTTCAGGAATGACAGCTTCGGAATCAATTGACCTTGAGTCAACTAGAAAACAAAATATTTTTACATTAATTCATAAAAACATTTCAGAATTAAATGGACTTGATTTTAAAAAGAAAGAAAATGTTTAATATTTGCAATAATTACTAATAAAATCAGTTACTCCAAACCCACACATGTAGTACATTAATAATAACATCATACATATTATATATGGTGAAACCCCTAAAAACCATACCCTATGTAAACTAGCATTCCTTCAAAGCTGGATATTTCTCATGATCCATTTTTAAGTATCTGTACAGAACAAACATGTAACTAGTCTTAAAACTGGACTTTTTACTTGGTCCCATGGTGTCCTGTTTGGAGAGGTTTCACCAAGTTATTACAATTGTATATTTTAAACAGCATATCAATCTTACATAAATGTATTAATACAAATATGACTAGTTGCTGTAATGTAGAAGTGTAGAAACTAATAAATGTTAACAGCACCCTAGCACTGAAGAAATATAATGAATTTTGGATGTCAAATTGCAGGTATTGTAGTTTGTAAACACAGAAATGTATGCAAATAATAATTTAAAAATGGTAATAAAATAATTCAGTGAATAGAACTGATGAAACATTTTATGATACAAAAATAACATATAGAGTATAATATTTTACTTGTTTTAAATATAAATATATCAGGCATGTGATCCAGTATTCTTAAAAAAAGCTGAAAATGTGCAGCGATTTCTGGTCATCAGTCTTATATCGCGGTACACTGTCTACAGGTAAACGAACAGCCATTAAGAAAATGGTTTTGTAGAAGTGCAATAATAAAAAAAATATGAAAATAAAGGGAAATAGGATTTTCTTTATATGAAAAATTTTCACAGATTTATTTTATGATAAAAGATTTTATTTTTCAAAGCAGAATTCCACTAAAAAGCGGAAGAATGCCTGATACATGTTGCAATCTAATAAAAACAACTAACTTCCTTCAGTGAAAAATCTTTCAATTGGCCTCAACATTTGCCCAAGTTCTTCATATTCTCCCTTGTCTGAAAATTCTGGATAAACCAATATTTCCTGTGATACAAAGAAACATATTATATTAAAGTGTTGGGTTTTTTTTCTTCAAATTATTTGCATGCTTAGATAAATGTCCAGTTATGGTTCAATTAGGCCAAATAAAAGACAATATGTGCAGTTCTAGTTGCATGGGGAAAACAATTAGAGTAAGTACACGTAGGTACATGTATGTTATAAATTTAAAAACTATTTTTAAAAATTCTGAAAATCTGTTAAACTGATCTTGGCAAAGGGCAATAAAGTAACTATTCAAACAAATCCTGCATCCTCTAACTGTTTTGATGATTAGTAATGGAAAATGATTTTAGCATCAGTGGTAATGGTGAAAAAACATGATATGTTGATGATATTTGTCAAACATTTTAAAACCTTGATATAATTTAACATAAATTTGTTACCGTTAGTTTCGATTCATTGGAAATGAGAAATTCAGTAAATTGCTATTCATCATAATGAGAGCACGACCTTCCCTTCACAGTGGCATATCTTGCGCACCGGTACATGCTCTTGTGACAGGCAAAATAGGTCATAAACTAAATTCATAAAATGGTAGCTGTACCTTCGTGTAAGCCAGAGAAGGCAATGTACTGGCATGATTTGATAGTCACAAAGTTAATATTAGTGATAATTTTGTCCGACACTATAATCTGTCCCATCCTCCTACAAAAATGTTTTTGGTATTTAAATTATTTCAGTTTTGTTCGACTAAGAAAAGTAAAAGTGTTTTGGAAATAAGAACAAAATACCATTTTTGTGTCCAATTTAGAAAACAATTGGCTCAGAACTAAATAACTTGTAGTAAATTCCATCCATAGCATGAAAAGAGGCGTTTCTGTGGAACGGACTATAGGTACAGTCACTAGAATGTCAATGCATTTGCTAATAGACACGAATCAGTTTGCGGAAAATCCATAATCGACCGACTTATTCTGATTGGCCTGAAAAAGCGGTGAGAGATTTTCTAATAAATTACACATAAAAGTTCTACGACATGCTTCAAACACTGAACCAAATATTTCCCACTGCAGTTTTCCAAAACATTCATAATATTAGCCAACACACACTTGTTTGGATTTTCAGACGAACAACAAAATCATTCATGCCAAATTTTATGCCTTGTTTTATATGCACCATCCCACAGACGGGTTATAGCTAAAACGGAACCGTGTCAAAACAGCACCAAACGAAAACGGAACCAAATTGGACAAAACGGAACCTGCGTTGAATAAAATGGCACCGAAATTTATGGCTAAAACGGAACCTACGATGGCTAAAACGTCACCGTAAATAAGAAAAAAAAAAAAAGAACAAAAAAAAGAACAAAAAAAAATTAACTCAATAAAGTTATTTATTAAAAGAAAAAAAATAATATCTTTGTGTCACTTCTGATAGTTGTACAAACAATATTCAGGTCAGGTAAATTTATTTACGTGCTTTCATCGGATAACTGTTCAAGCACGCTCCCACTGGGAACCACCTTTGACAAGAGCCAGACACCAATCTTGCTGAGTAGTGGGGTAATAATGCACTTGGCGCTCTTAATTTACATCATGTTATAATCTATTAATATGTAATATTAGTAGTAACATTACATAAACAGTGTGGCCAGTCTACGACTTCCGAATTCATCCCCCCCCTCCCAACCCCTATTCATCGCTCTGAACCCTAACCCTAATTCTGAAATTAAAAATAAGATAAGTTATATATATATTTATAGGGTACAGGCTAAAACGGAACCGTGCCAAAACGGCACCATTTCTTTGGCGAAAACGGAACCATTTGTGTTGGCGAAAAAGGAACCTATCATGGCTAAAACGGCACCACATATAAATATTCTGTGTCTAATACTTTCATGCCCAATCATCCGCATCCCCAACCAACACTGTTGGTCAAACATATTAGTTTTTGTAGTAGTAAGCATTAAGACGGATCTGTATGGTGGGGTTAATTACAACAAGAACAACAATACAGGAACAATACAACAAGGAAAAGTTTTGTCTTTATTGAATGTGTAAAAATTAAGAAATGTATACACAGCTCACGTTTTCTTCCAATTTCTGGTGGTCTCTTTGTTTTAACTTATTTCATTGAGAAAAATTAAAGTTCACAAGAGCTCTTCTCAGCAAGACTGGCATCTGGCTATTGTCAGAGGCAGCTCCCAGTGGGAGCGTGCTTGAACAGTTATCTGATGGAAGCACGTAAATAAATTTATCTGACCTGAAGATTGTTTGTGCAACTATCAAAAGTGACACTAAAACATTTATTTTTTCTTTTACTAAATAACTTCATTTTGTTGAGTTTTTTTGTTGTCTTATTTACTATTCTTCAAATAAAATTCAATTATGGTGCCGGTTTAGCCATCATAGGTTCCGTTTTAGCCATAAATTTTGGTGCCGTTTTAGCCAACGCAGGTTCCGTTTTGTCCAATTTGGTTCCGTTTTCGCTTGGTGCCGTTTTGGCACGGTTCCATTTTAGCTATAACCCTATTTACATATGGTGCCGTTTTAGCCATGATAGGTTCCGTTTTCGCCCAAAAAAATGGTTCCGTTTTCGCCAAAGAAAATGGTTCCGTTATGGCACGGTTCCGTTTCAGCCTGTACCCCCACAGACTGAGTAATATAACAGTTGTGGTGCACTGCCTGGAAATAGCCCAATGGACCCACCGACCTACCGTGCATCAACTTGATCAAGCAAGCACTTTACCACTGTGACTTGTGTGATTGGGCTATGTCCCACCCATAAAAAATAAAATAAAGTAATAAATGTTAATATTGCTGTTCTTTTATTGATGATGTCATCGTTCCCAACTTGTACCGATTCTGGTGCCATATTAATTTTTAATATGTTAATGTTTGAACTTTTGTTCCGTTTTTGCCATAGATTTTTGCTACAGTTTTGTCCATTTTGGCTCAGTTTAAAGTTTTCGCTTGGGTTCCATTTCCGCTATAATCCGATAATGATAAGCCTAATTTACTATTATAACCAGCTGATGTTCTGAATGTGGGAATTTCATCATTACCTTATCGAATTTGCCAAGAAATAAATTTTTAGCAAAAGGTTCATTGGTTTGTGGTTTTTCGGAAGTTATTTGCGATGAAGAGTCTTTTGATGCAGTCTCCACAGCTGAAGTGCTATAAAGTAGGCAGTACTGCCTAGACCGTAGCCTGGTAATAACCCTCACAACACAATTTCGAGATAACGACAACATATCGTCAAACAAAAATATTAGCAACTATTTTAAAATTCCCCTTGATAAAACCGAAACTGATCGTCAAAACTGAAACTAAATGCATGTTGTGATGAGTCAAAATGATCCCATGTAATATAACAACCATATTATTAATGCGCATGTGCAATTCGAATTGACGTTTTAAGTCATTAACGTGTAAATTTTGATTACAACAAATTACTCGATTTAAAACAGCAGCAGCTTGATGTTTGACGATTATTATTGTAAAAACGACAAAAATAAATAAAATATTATGTCAAAATCATACATATTAAAATATATTTCCGGTAGGAATTTGTCACAGGGTGACGGTAGACAAATACAAGTGGAAGAAAGTGTAGCGGTTGATTTTAACCGATAACTTTAGAAATAACAAATTCCAGTTTTTAATAGTGGTATGGTTAAATTTGTTATATGTGTTGTAATCATATTAGTCAAGAATGAAAATGTGTTGCATTTGTATAGTGAGAAATATGTATTATAAATTTGTAAGTCATGTGAATTCGTGGTGGTCCTATTTTCGTTTTGATAATTTTGAAAGTTCATATTTTAATTTATAAGGCAAGGTAAAATCACCTCTTATGTTGCTTGGTGACATTTTAAGTCAGTTTTGACCCATGGAAAATGGATGTCATCAGATTAAGCAAGATTTCTGCTGGTGCACTATCAGAATGTATTAAAAGAGACCACCCCTGCAATTGGTAACAGGTAGTTTGGTCCTAGTTCACCAAGATAAACCTTGCGTGCAAGCACAAACAGTGAGGTTTATCTTGTCAACAGATTCCGCCATTAGCAACTTCTGGACAACTGTTCCGAGAATATTTGCTCGGAACAAAATAACGATTACCATCACATTTTTACACCCTAATCGTATATTGTGATCTATTTCGAGCTCACTGAGACCCAAAACTACTTAATTTGAAACAATCTTCACTTTGAATTAAAGGAAAAAAGTCCGGTGTTTAGAACATCGCCATGCATGTCAGCTGAAATAGTCGGACTTTTTTTAAAAACAAAACAAAAGTTGCTAAAAGTGAGGTAAAAACACGAGTCTTTTTGCAAAGTTGGTTGCATGACTTTGAATGGCTGCAATACGATAAAGATAACAATGCTATGTATTGCGAATTTTGTCGCAAATGTGGTACATCACTGGCAGGATCAACGGAGTTTGTTGACGGTTCAGTGAAATTCAAACATGAAAATATCAGGGCACATTCGGATAGTAAGAAACACATCAAGTGTAGAGATAAAATTGTGGGACAAAATATGTCGATAACAAAATAATTCACGATCTGAGGAGGAGAGGTTGAACCCTAGTTAACCAAGATAAACCTCGCGTGCAAGCACAAACAGCTGTTAGTGCTTGCACGCAAG
>JAECMU010196081.1:0-10447 GCA_016106625.1 Dracogyra subfuscus
TACTTATAATTTCGATTGAATTGATATAGTGATTGTCTTTGGCATAAACTAATAGAGCGATAATTTTGAAATTAAAATTTTTATTTTAAAATTAAAAACTATAAATTGAAAATTAAACAGAGGTCTGATGGCCATAGGCCCCTTGTTATAAAATAATTTAAAGTCAAAATCTATGTATTTTATATTACAGGCAAACCAACAGGATATGACAGAGTGCGTAATTCTGAGATTGGAAACAAGGATTTTGAACTGGATGTCTTGGAGGAAGCGTACACAACTGAACATTGGCTTGTCCGCATTTATAAAGTTAAAGATTTGGAAAACCGAGGCAGTTAAAATATTGAATTAGATCAATAATTCTATCATAATATTTGAGAAAATAGAGTGAAAAGGACTCAAATGAATATTTGATGCTTTTTGAAGACATTGAGAATAATTGTTTTTAATATTTTATTTTGTCCAGAGATTTATGATGTCTTACTATGTTAAAAGTTTGTACAATACTTGGTAGATAAGACATCTGCTGCTAGGTCCTTAAGGAACACAGACATAATTTAAAGGTGTAAACTGTCTAGATTGAATGTTGTATGGATAAAGACAATCCCTTAATACCAACAAAAAGCTGTTATAATTTTGTCACTGCTAGTTGAATAGTTCTGCAAATTGTTAGAACCTAAATCTATTGAGATCGTATTTTATTTCATTTGACATATGTGTGGAAGTACATGTTGGTGATATTTTATGTTAAGTTTTATGAGGCTGTTCAACAATTACACAATGTAAAAGCTGTCAATTTTAGACACCATGCACCATCCTTAACATATAATGCTAATACCATAAGCCCTATAAAATGACATATCCACTTGTGAACACAGGATTATAGGTGACATGGCGATCAATGTGTGTGGGCTCTGCTACTTTGTAAAATGAAGTTGTGAAATAATGGTTATCTTAATTTAGTTTTCTTATTATGCAGAATAAATAAACTAAGCAGTTGCTGTTTTGAAATGTCAGCTTTATCCTGTTCCAGTTGAATGGCAAATGTCACTTGGCAGAGCCAAATGACATTCGCTGTTCTAACCTTCACAGAATAAAGCTGATAGCTTACAACTAACCAGCTATTCTATATATAAAATATCCCATTAAGTAATTGTTGACTGGCATCTTGTCCATTCATGTACATCCATTTCAAGGGCATTTGCTGTCTTCTAATAACATTTCATGGATACAAGAAGTTGGATACAGTATCTGTATTTATGCAGTTCAACTATTCTTGATAATAAACTGGGTTTGCTAACCCTGGATACCCATCTGGCTTCTTAGTTACACTGTTTTACAATACATACAGGGCCATACCAAACCTAAAACAACTGGGAGAGGGAGAGAATTCATAAAGATAGGATTGACCCAGCTACACGAAAAGGACACCTTAAAGTCTAAAGGGCACTTTTTCGTATATTTGTGGGTTGGAAACCCCCCCCCCCTCCCCCTCTAGGTACAGCCCTGATATAATGTTTTTAATCTAAGGAGAAAAGATTGGAAATCCTACTCATACAGTTGAAATATTTACTCTGTGGTTTGTTTTTTAAAAGTTAATATCCAAATCAATTTTGGTTTCAAACTTGTAATATTCTTACACATTAGCATTTAATGGTATATGGTAGGTGTTAAAGATTAAAAGTAAATCCTGAAATTAATGCGATCATAATTTAATATGGAAAATGCAAGCCAATGTTTTTGACATTAATAAATCTATACACATTTATTTCCAATTTTCCGTAAATTGGGTTAGTTAAATACTAATATACAGTCAAACTTCGTTAACTCGAAGTTGAAGGGGACAATGAAATAGTTTGAGTTTCAGGGAGTTCGAGTGATCGAAATTTGTACAGCAGACCCCAAAGTGAAACTGCATTGCAGTATTATCATTTCGTTGATATCGGAACACACGTTTGCTGCTCGATCCCTGTCCCCAACACACAGATGTTAGCACAGTCCTTCTGTGTATATGATAAAACTAAGTAAATATTAACACAAACGAGATCAATCGAGATCAATTTGACGTACAACTCTGCACTTTTATTATATTTATTGACAGTAAAGTAAAACGAAAACAGAAAGCACGTACTTACATATACAATGTATAAATAACCGGAAGTAAGCAATAAATTAAAGTTGATATATTTTTCAAATGTCAAAACACGGCGGAACGTAAAGTTGTAATAAATCAAAATACTGTATGCCAAATAGCACTAGGTTATATATTTTTGAAGATTACAAGACTATCCGTACTTTGTGTAATGATGCTCGCTGCCGTGAACAAACACCGACAACCAAATGCAGGCGTGGAGGATCATTTCGTTCCGCATAGTCGGCGATCTATTATTCTGTAATTACCGCGCGTATCATCGATAGCCGAGACACCAGTCAGGGCTCTCACGCTTGACTTGGGTGACAATACATTGTTCTTTAAAGTATTACCTGTACAGTTAAATTTAATAGCAAAACAAAAACCACCCTGCAACAGCCAAAAATATTTTACACTGCCTAATAACTATAAGCATCACATATTTTTAAATTATTCTAACAGTATCACAAGACTATCCGTACTTTGTGTAATGATGCCCGCTGCCGTGTACAAACACCGACAACCAAATGCAGGCATGTAAGATCATTTCGTTCCGCATTGTCTGCGATCTATTATTTTGTAATTATCGCGTGGATCCTCGATAGCCGAGACACTCAGTCGAGGCACTCACGCTTGGCTTGGGTGACAATTCATTTTTCTTTCAATATTACCGGTACAGTTAAAAGGCTCAGTCAGTCCACAAACTTCGAGTTTTGGAAGTGCAATATCCCTTATTTTTTATGATGGGACCAAACAATTACTTCGAGAGATAGAGTTTTTCGAATGTTCGAAGTTTGAGTGTTCGAAGTCTGTTATTACTAGTTTGTATAGCAGTTCGGCCGGGACCGCCGTTTCATTTCGAGAGATCGACGTTTTCGAAAGATTGAAGTTTGAGTTATCGAAGGTCGACTGTAATTTATAAAACACAATTTTGGATATATTATAATGAAGTCTAATACATGTGACGGTTGCAGTGACTTTCACAACTCTGTCACAAGCTGACACAATTTACCTCACATGTAATTGAACGTGTGATGGTCGCAGTGACTTTCACAAAAGTCTTGTCACAAACTGACACAACCTACCTCACATATGTGAATGATTTTAAATTCAGCACACTAATCCAAAACTGACCATTGCTTTATTTTTATTGTTTAAATAGGCTACATACAAATGTGTTGATTGTGCTCTTGTCTGTAGGATGGTGCATATAAAAAATCCCTGGTTACTAACTGAAAAATGTATCATGGTGGGGATGGGGGGTACTTTTTAAAGACTATATCATAAATTACCAAATGTTTGACATCCATCGATCTGATTAAAATTAGCTCTACTGGTCTACCAGTAGATCTAACAGCATTGCATGTCTAGGTGACATTTCAACTATAAATAACAATTTAAATATAGACCCAATACACTTCGCCTTTTATAGCCTTTTATAGCATCATTTGGGAGGATATAAATTTTTAAAATATCAGGTGAGACTATTTGTGCAATAGGCGAACTTGTTGGTCTATTTCAGTATTTAAAAAAACCACGGGGAAAATGCAGTAATAAACTGGCTATACCATCACGTTTTTGTTTTCACCTTGTAACAAATTTTATGTTGAAATTAGTTTCCGGCATACTTCGTTATTCACCCGAATCATTTTGTATACCCTCGGCATAATCCCAAATGTTTTAAAATTAATTTCAAATCACTGGCAGAATTTTGAAAGTAAGGTTTTGATTGGTCAAGTGAAAGCTCAGCTGGACATGAGAGGTAATAGTAATTAACCAGTGGAGCTAATTTTGATAAGTTTGGACGTCCAACAGCCATTAATTAATAAATCGATGTGCCCTAAATGTTGTCGTTAGGACTTTGTTGATTGTTCTTGCATTGACATTTTGAAACCACCATTGATTGGCAGACAAATATGTTGTGTTGTCGTTAATGGATGTATTTCATTGAAGATGTTTGTATCGGTTTTTTAAAATGTTCATACACACGTTGTTACAAAAGTAATATTTCAAGAGAGGCCACTTGCATGAATTTCATGTCACATTTTAGTCTTAACCACTGCCACTTTCATTAATTTAGGGACACATTAATTCCATAATGTACAATCTATTACAAATCCATGTATATATGCTAAAATACTGGTAGTTCACAATACCACCCAGTGGACTATTCAAATGTCTCATTTCTAAATGTGTCCTATAATCATGTAACCGACACCAAGTACCATGTGAGTAATCATCAGTTTCCCTTGATTATGTGATGTGACTTTAATACTGTTACAAAATTAAACATGTATCATAGAAAATATCTTTGTTATGTATCAATTCTTTATCAATAGTGGGGTCAGGGGAAAGATTGTTTTGAGGAATGGACAACATTAAAAAAAAAGGACTTAATGTACACATACGCAAACACAAATACCAAACAAAAGAACAGTGTTGTATACGTTTAATGTAACTGAAGCCTCCCAAAAATACATGCTGATTGGCTATTGAGTGTTAAACACAGGAAGGTACTAGTATATGAACAAACTGATGACAGTATTCAAAGACTTGTTAAACAAACGGTAAAGATGTATATTGTTGGTAGTAGCTGTAGCCTTTATATACCCAAGTAGAAAACTCACCTATATTTTAGTATAAATAATGGTAGATATGGATAGCATAGAAATTCAATAAATTTTATTACATGTAAAGTAAATATTGATTATAACGAAATTCATAGCAGCAAAATCCATTTATACGGTGAAGATTTCTGAAATACTGTGTGTGTGTGTCAAAACTGAACATGTCACGTCACTGACTGATGAGGGATCGATGGTGGTTTGGAATCGATCCCCATCGGTGGGCCCATTGTGCAAATATTTGTTCAGCCAGTGCACTACAACTGCTATATCAAAGGCTGTGGTATGTGTTATGATGTATTTAAAAGATCCCTTGTGTATCAATTCTTTATCAATAGTGGGATCAGGGGAAAGATTGTTTTGAGGAATGGACATTAAAAACAGTATTCAAATTCTTCAGTAATGAAACTGTTTAAAATACTGTGAAAAGTTTTAAATAGGTTAATAGTTGTACATTATTTAATAAAAAATAGTACATGTATCTTTAAAAAAATATAACATTCTTGAAGGCATCTAAAAGATTCCATCACATTTCTTTTAAACCGTCCCTTGAGATCATGTCTAAATATAAACAGTAGCCATAACTATCGTTTTTCACATAAATGCAACTCAAATTTGAAATTGCATTGTTGTTGTGTGTTGTTTTTGTTTTTTATTATTTTCATTTTGCATCAGAAACCATTCAATAATGTCTGGGTTGGGACCCTTAAATTAATAACACATTTATAGATGCACATAGTTATGCATACACACACATGCACTCTAACACACACACACACACACTATTACAATTATGTCTATATTATACAT
Organism: Dracogyra subfuscus; assembly: GCA_016106625.1. Taxonomy (NCBI): domain Eukaryota; kingdom Metazoa; phylum Mollusca; class Gastropoda; order Neomphalida; family Peltospiridae; genus Dracogyra; species Dracogyra subfuscus. Next base: position 5,563 of record JAECMU010196081.1, read on the forward strand.
ATTTATACTATTTTAATACATATGCATATTTACACACAGACATACCTTCACACCCACCCACACATACACACAACATATGTAAGTGTACGAGATGTACACATAAACATAAATATACATATTCATGTATAAAAGGAACAAAAAAAAAACCAAAACAATATACATACAGCAGTACCTCCACATCACAGGTTTCATATGGGGCAGATCAACTGTAAATGGATAAAGTCAAGAAAAAGAGTAAACAGAAATATTTTCAAACTAGAACCATTAATCATTAGTTTCGAATAGAAGAAAATTTGTCAAGGTCTCCAGACAATTTTTTTGTTTTAGTTTATCTTTTATTATATTTTGAAGATGTGTTCACCTTTGGCTTGTAACCAAGGTTCAACAGCTTTCGAGACTTCACTAAATTTTATAAAGTTATAAAACAAATGTTCCAGTTTTTCTGGTTGGATATAACAAAACTTACAAATATAAGAATCGATATATTTTGTTTTATGTAAAGACCTATTTGTTGCTGTAGTTTTGTGTAAGATTTTATACTGGAATCACAATGAAGTTCGGTCTTTTAAAATTGATAATGGTAAGCTGTAATAATATTACTATATTTGCGGAGAAAAAGTGCAACCCAGTTCACAATGAAATTACACGCGAGATAAAGTTTGTGATAACTGACTTGTATCACGCCCGTTTGCATGACGCGATAACAAAGTTTGGTTCCATGAGAATTAAACTTTTAAAAGTGTGCAGTTCTACAGATTGATTGCATATTTTTGTCAATGGGGAAAACAACCCAAGCAAAGTACAGGGATGAATATGAACATGTTTTAATTTGGGGTGGTTGTTTTAGTCGTATACCTGGTCATTGTAACTTCCGACAGGTTTTTATTGGCCCAATTTCGGTAACGGCAGGACCAATAAAAACCTGCTGGTAGTTGATATCTTGTTTAAACATTAAGTATAAAATCAGGTCTCTTTTTGGTCTATATCGATCTGTTTGTCGCTGAGGTGTTACATAAGATGTCAAAACCTGGCTTAATGATGAAAATCAGGTTGAAATATATTAATACAATAAGCATAGGGTCTTTTCTGTCACACTACTATTTTGGTAGTAATGTACTAATCAACATTATTTCATTGTATAATTTATAACAGTGCACACATTACTGTATTAGTATGTTTACACTAAATGCTTGGTTTATTTTAATACCTATTAATTAATTTTATATACAGATCATTTTAAAAAATAGCACATCAATTCAGTGTATCTAAAATCTGGAAAATGTTCATTTATATGACGAAATTATTATTTGTTAAACTTGCACATCATATAAAAAACATAATAACATGAGTATACAACCAATGGTCATATTTGCACATACAGAAATTAAACGTGATTAAATCGCCAACAAAAATGTACACAGCTTTACACTTCTAAATAATAAAAGGTAAATATAAACAGTTATGAACAGACATATATTTAAAAGTATAACTGTCACAATGGTAATTGGAAAACATGAATTTGTTAAACCATAATCACCAAACAAACCACATATATATATCCCACCATTGACATTAAAAACAGTGGTCTGCTCAAATTCAGAACAAACAAACATCTGAGAAAATCCCAACAACTCTGAAAAACAACAACAATAAAGAAACAAAGACATGCAGTAAGCTGTAAGTGATTTCACAAAGACAGCCCATATGGCTTTAACTATGTATAGCAGAGGGGAGGTGCAATCCAGGAAAAGAAACAAAAAATTAAAAAAAGTGCCATTTAGGTTTATCTGTACCTCTTGTCTAGCTGAGAATACCTCCAGCTTTCTGTGCAAACATGCATTATTACCCCACCCCGTCCCAGTAGTTCACGATTAAATATGGTCTGGGAGGCTACAGAGTTATAAACAACAAAAATACAAACATACAGAAAGTAACAATTAAGAAAAAGAAAAAGAAATATGTTAAAATAGTTAAGCCTCTTATATTTGAAACTATTACGTTCATATAATGCATACTCAGTTATTTCTCTTAAGCTATTAAAACAAAATCAAATCCCAACATTGATTCTAATGTAATGAACTAGTGTCCACTTTATGTGCAGGAGTTGTACAAAATAATACATTTTAATACGAATACATAAGCTAATCATAAGATGTTTTTGTTAGGAAGCACTAAAATACGAGTCCATTTCTACAGTGTAAAGATGAAGCTATACTTGTCAGACACCACTGAGAACATAAAACAGAAATGATAGTTTTTCTTCTCATGGGAAATCATAGTCTGTCCGTAGTGATGGCTGAAAAATGGAAAACACAAGCTAATTTAATATCCTTTATAAGATCAAATGCATATTCCATACTTTCCACATTTCTGACTGTAGACTGTTAAAAGTACACATTAAAAAGATAATGAAAACGAATATTAAAATAATGCACAATAATTTTATATTAAAGTTTTTTTGTGTGTCTTTTTGAGAGGTACTACAGCTACAAATGAATTGCTGATTTTCAGATTTTCAGAAAGTTAAAGACATTAAGACATCAAATAAAACAAAATGAAAACAATCCATATATGTATGTATACATGTATTTTATCCAGCAATCACTGTATACATTGGGAAAATATGATGACTAGATAAATCTCTATATTTTCAGTCACCGACCAAAAATATAGGTCACGTGACATAAGCCTTATTCGACTCAAGTATTTCAGAGTAGATTTTCAATAATCATACATGTTAAATCATTTTTTTTGAAGTGCAGTAAATACAAAAAACTTTTAGTTTTGCGATAACAATACAAAACTTGTATATTTATTTATGAATTAGTCTTTAGGAACGCTTTTTTAATGTGACAGAATGTAGCTAGCCTCTTACAAATAATGACATCATGTATCTTGTATGACGTCATACAGCAAAAGCCTTGCTAGGTTAACAATACTCGCTTTGCGTACACAAAACTGGAATAAATAATGATTTTCCAAATATTCCTGTAGGATTGCAGGATAAAAGAAATAACTGGTTACTGTCTTATAATATCGGCTTTATCCTGCTCAGGTCGAATGGCGAATGCAGCTCGGCAGAGCCTCGCTGCATTTGCCATTCAAAACTTCGCAGGATGAAGCCGATATCTTAAGACAGCAACCAGTTATTCCCTATATATATACAGTCGACCTTTCGAAAACGTCGATCTCTCGAAGTGAAATGTCGGTCCCGGCCAAACCGCTATACAAACTAGTAATAACAGACTTCGAACACTCAAACTTCGAACATTCGAAAAACTATCTCTCAAAGTAATTTTTTTGGTCCCACCATAAAAAATAAGGGATATTGCACTTCCAAAACTCGAAGTTTGTGGACTAACTGAGCCTTTTAACTGTACTGGTAATACTTGAAAGAAAAATGAATTGTCACCCAAGCCAAGTGTGAGTGCCTTGACTGGTGTCTTGGCTATCGAGGATACACGCGATAATTACAAAATAATAGATCGCCGACTATGCGGAACAAAATGATCTTACATGCCTGCATTTGGTTGTCGGTGTTTGTACACCGCATCGGGCATCAGTACACAAAGTACGGATAGTCTTGTGATACTGTTAGAATAATTTTAAAGTATGTGATGCTTATAGTTATTAGGCAGTGTACAATATTTTTGGCTGTTGCAGGGTGGTTTGTTTTTTTGCTATTAAATTTAACTGTACAGGTAATACTTTAAAGAACAATGTATTGTCACCCAAGCCAAGCGCGAGAGCCCTGACTGGTGTCTCAGCTATCGATGATACGCGCGGTAATTACAGAATAATAGATCGCCGACTATGCGGAACAAAATAATCTTACATGCCTGCATTTGGTTGTCGGTGTTTGTTCACGGCAGCGGGCATCATTACACAAAGTACGGATAGTCTTGTAATCTTCAAAGAACCGTTTGGTTTTTTCTCTTAAACGAGTGAATGATGTCAAATTTGTTATTTGCTATTTAAGTGTGAATTCAAAATGATTCATTACTAGTCATTTAGTTATGTTACAAAATGATACATCAGAGATTAATCAATCTGGGGAAGGACCCGGCAACGGGGGGATAGCCAGATCGGTTAATAGTCGCGCTTTCTTGTCATCCAAACAATCTGGCGAAGGGCCCAGAAATGGGGGGATAGCCAGATTGGAGACTGAAAGAAAGGGTGTGAAGAGAAAATTAACAGTAAAAGACATCGAGACGAAGTACAAAGAGGTAATGGAAGTAGAGGCAGGTAAAAAGACAAAAAAACTAATTGCTATTGAGTTCAGTATCCCCCAAAGTACACTTTCAACCTGGGTTAAAAACAACATTTCTATTCAAGAGGGTTATTTAAAGTTTGGGCCAAAACATAAGAACATGAGATGAATGTTTGAAGATGTAGAGGCTGCAACTCTGAAATGGCTTAAAAATGCTAGAGATAAAAATCTTCCCATTTCTGGCCCAGTATTACTTACAAAAGCGGAAGAATTTGCAAAAATGTTTGACTGTGTAAATTTTAAGACTTCAACTGGGTGGCTTGATAAATTTAAAGAAAGAAATGGGATAACATTTAAAAAGGGGTGTGGGGAGAAAAAAGCTGTGGACACACACTCAACAGAAATGTTAAGAGTGGCATGAGAAATTAGAGCCAATTCTCAGAAAATATGCCAACGATATATACAACGCAGACGAAACGGGGATATTTTTCCGCCTTCTGCCAGACAAAACCCTTGAATTTAAAGATGTAGATTGTCACGGGGGAAAAAAGTTGTTTTAAAAACATCAAAACACTACCAACTGAATACCTAGCTAACAAAAAGGCCTGGATAACTTCAGATATTTTTACTAACAGGGTAAAAAAAATAGACAAACTCGTTTCTGTTAATATTTAC
>JAECMU010196085.1:0-26214 GCA_016106625.1 Dracogyra subfuscus
AATTTTGGGTCGCCAGGCGGGCGACACGTGATAAGGTTTTGACTTGCCCGACGCCATTTTGACGCGACCGGGCGACCCTTAACTTCGTACCCTGTATATATTCCTATTGTAATTTCGTATCTATGTACAAACATGAAAATACGACAATGAAGTGAAGAGAGAATGTTTGTAACTGCTTACATACAGAGCTGGTTTATTCTAGTAGCACGTGCTATAGGCCCCGTGGTGATGTGTACACTTATTTTACCCCTGTCCACGAGGGGGTTGCAAAATACATATCCTGGAAAGGCAACTCCACTGTTATTTGTGGTACAGGCCCAGCGGATCCTTAAACCGGCTCTGCTTACATGTCTGTTGTAGTATTTCTACACTAAAATTGTTATTTTTCAGTTATCATGTTTAGTTTTCATGAAATAAAATATATTCCAACCAGTTAACGAAAAAAATCAACCAAGAATCTATTCTAGTAAAGAAAAGCGTAACACCAGACGGTAAACACTTAAAACAGAAAAGGGTAGTGTATGTAGTTTCGAACTGCGTTGAGACACATTTGGAAAAATTACCTTTTCATACATGCACAGTTCGTCATTTTTAATTTTTGAAGCCGCTATATCATAAAATATGTTTGTTAACCATGCACAGATGACAACCAGTTTGTTTAATATATTTTTTAACAAAAAATTCAGTTTGTTAAGCGATAGGTCCTGTCCATGTTTTACCGCGACAGTCAGTGCCGTGGAGGTTGCCAAGGAGTTTATCATTTTCTGCAGCATTTCTTTTGCCATGGACCCTATTGGATTTTTTTTTTCAATATGTAATGTTTCCTTATTGTTAAAAATAAAATATACTTAGTTAACTGAAAATAGATTAAAAGTAAATTTATATTAAAACAGTAACTGCACAGTTATGACTAAGTATCTCAGTGTAATCGGACATGATCGTAAATACATGTAGATTACCCTCATCAACTAGGTTATTGAACTCTGGGCTGAGTTCAGCCAGACCAAGCAAAAATGTGTCTGCTAGAGTCACGATAAACCAAATGGCCACATCGGGAATCGGTCAAATAGTTTGTGAACTTGGGGCTGTTAAAGGTAATTATATATATTATATAATGTTATACATAAACATTACAGTTTATAATATTGAATTATGTTTTTTGATAAACATTGACCGTTAACTGTTTATAGCGCATACTTTTCGGGAACCCCTGGTTGCAGGGGAGTGACAGCTTATACAACATTGAACTGTATCTATGGTGCATTACAGGTGCTTTATTTTCAATGTTATGGTCAACCTGATGATGAGATATTTGTAGAAATGCATATGGAGAGAATTTATTCCAAATGCCTCATTCATTTATATTGGCAAAATATGCTACCCTTTTCTAGTGCCGATTTGGCCTAATCCCCCAAAATAAAAACAATATTTACTGGTGTACATAGAGATTATTATACGAGTGTTTTTCGGTATCGTCAATATCATATATTAGGAATAAAAATTGTATTATGCGAGCATAATACATAATTTTTATTCCTAATATATGATATTGACGATACCGAAAAACATGAGGATAATAATCTTTTTATCATATAATGTCAATCTTTTCATAAACGTTTTTTTTTTAAACTTTGCTCGCCACTGCAATGATTAAATTCGCCATTACATAATTTGAGGAGGCGTGGTTAATGAAGAGGGCGTGGCTTGTCAAAGGGACACAGCTCCAAATACTAAAGTAGTTAATTATCGAGACTTTCTGTCCGTAGAAAAACTTACGATACGGAAATGAATGAAATATTTTATTATTATATTTCTGATTGAAAAAAACAACAACATATTTTAAAGCATTCTACCGACAATATTTACTAAATATTCTTTCACACTGTTTCCTTTGTCAATAACCCCTGTTATCGTGCCCTCACCCCTACCGTCTACTGGGACAGATTCGCCTACTGAGAGAGAAGCCATTTTGATTTGTTTACATTTTTGGGTGTCAATCATGCTGGTCACACGACCTAATTTGCATAGTTATCCGATTGGTGATACCAAAAATATCAGACACTTTGTTTCCATTGGATGACTTACTCATTATATGATAAATGTAAATATATGCCTACTTGGGCTTGAAAGAGGAGCATTTGGTCTTTGTAACAGATTTTCTAACAAAAATTATGCGGTTATTAAAGAAAATTAGTTTCATTCTATATCACATTAAATATATTCTGACACTTTGATGTAATATAATTAAAATATAAAGATTGCACTAGCATGTCGTTGCGGACTGACTATGCTGTATATGATAAATTGTCACACCCTTGCAACCTCATTATTCTTGAACATGCACATGTCATTCTCGTGTTAACTGTTAGCCACTTTTAATCAAGAAATACAGCCACTGGTATGAATAAATCTTACAGCATATTGGCAAACAACACAAATAACAAACTAATCGTTAAAATTTACTTACAATCCAGAGTTTCATGGAAAATGCAGTGGACACTGTGTCGTAGACATTTTCCAACACCCGTCACTTACACTTAATGTCACTACAGATAGTAGTTTGTAAAATATAAATTTTGTAATGAATTGATTTGTAATTAACACAGTTTTCACTCTTAAAATTATTTACAATTGTTATGGATGGATTGTCTGCTATTCACTACAGGGCTACAACTTAAGAATTTGTCTGCCACGGAAATTTTAAAAACAATTGCCATGGGTGAAATGATCCACTGACGGCAATTTTGAGTCTGCCTTTTGCAAATATTTTTTAAATTGCCATTTGCAGCAAATAAACAAGACTGAAAGGTTATTTTGTTGTATGTAGATAATTCAAATGTTAAATGTTGACAGATATTGTACACCAGGTGTATACACTTTGCCATTGTTGAGCAATGAGGAGCTTTTACTGATGGCACTGAATTTATATCAGTGATCGTAATTGCTGTCATTAAGTTTGAGCCCTACACTTTAGTAAAGGCACAATAATGTAGAATACATTTTGCAGATCGAATATAATCATTAAAAACTAATTTTAAAAATAGGGATTAAAAATTATAAAAATTAAATGATGTTGATCTGGAACGTGTGAGGTCATATAAAATGCACCAAATGTTAATTCATCTTCCTTCATTGTAAGTCAATTTCTGCAAGTCAAGTACCCCAATATCAGTAATTTTAAGGAATAAACAAAAACGACTTGGCTGACCCCTCTAAGACCAAAAATGGTATTTAAAGACTTAGAAAGTTAGCTAATATCTAAATTATAGTAGGTTGTGGTGAAATAAAGAGGTCACAGCAAAGTAAAAAGGGTGGAAATTGGCAAAAGGGGTGTGTGCAGTGCTTTCCTACAGCTTCTTATATGTATATTGTCTAGTTTGATTTTATTTTGTGAAATCATTTATGATTGATATTTTCTGGATTATTATTTGCAAATTGATAAATGATACATTGAATCATGGATCTAAAACCACGAATATCATGAACCACAAATAATCATTACACCCCTAATAGTATTTATTGTTGGGCTAAACTTGCTTTCTACATAACATTGAATTTATACTATTGTCAAATTTTTAACTTGAAGTGTTCTGCAGTTTCACTAGTTTACATGTACTGTATGTTACATAATAATAATAATACGAACATGATTTCATACTTACATGTACATGTAATGTTGGATGACAATAACTGCTGATAGTGATTACAAGCAAATTTGTTAAAACTGTAGGTGTGTTTGTGTTTTACATTAATTCAGGGCCGTAGCTAACTTTTTTTGACTGGGGAGGCAAAACTTTCACTTACGTGGTGAGCTGACAAGGGGAATCAGACTTACTGGTACATTTAAAAAAAAAAAAAACTATATAAAAAGAAATCTTCAAAATATTAGGGGGGGGCAACTGCCCCCCCAGGCTAGCTACGGCCCTGTAATTTAGTAAATCATGTTATAATATGGTGCCATGGAACTGTTAAAACTGTAGCATGTTTGTATTTTGCTTTAGTACATGATGTTATCATGTGCTAAGATTATATTGTAATGTGAGATTTGTTAAACTTAATGTATCACATTTCAGATATGATGAAACAGGGAATTGACCTGTTTGTAAAACCTCACATCGTCATATCAACTCCAGGTCGACTTGCCGATCACATTAACAGCTGTAAGACATTCAGTCTGAAGAGAATCAAATTTCTGGTGAGTGAAACCTTTTGAGAGGTTTCAACTTTGTCTACAGCTTTGTACTAGTCGGTGGTGACATACTTGCAACTTATATCAAACCATAGGATTTCAAATTTCATGGGAAACACTTATTAGGTTCCGTGTCCTGAGATTATGGGAACCCATCGGAACCTGTTTTTAGGTTCTATTTCTTATACCATAATGCAATGGATTGTCAAAATGCTATGCAGATTGGGTAATATGTTTGAATCTTGCCAACTGACTTATTATTTTAAATGACAACTGTTATATCGTTAGATAAATAATTATTATTTATCAGAGTAACTTGTGTAACTCAATCGAAGTCGGCCGAAGTAATTGCCTTGATAGAGTGTATCCTTTATTCTGATTGGTTAGGTTGATTGTCTGTTCAGTAGGCGCCATTAATAAAGATCTTAGTTTTAATCGGATTTGTATGTATTTCGGTGAATACACCACAACTGGCGACGAGGATGGGATTTTTATCCATGCGAACATTTACGCAAGTGTTTGAAGGACCTTGTGAGTTAAATGATTGATCCCAATTTAAGCCGATGTGTGTTAAATGTCGTGCGATAGCAGTTGAGTGCTGTGTGAATTACGTCAAGCCGGTTAAACGTTCGACAGCGTGGGTTTCTGACAGACAAGGGAGGCAACTCTTGTACACGAAGTGCGCGAAACGTACAATTTAAAACAATGGCTCAAACAATTGGAAAAATGGACTGTTTTGATGAAACGGTCGAAACATGGCCTATCTATATCGAAAGATTAGACCAGTATTTTGAAGTGAACGAAATTCCAGAAGAAAAAAAATTGCCAGCATTGTTAAATCTCATGGGACCTAAAACTTATGGGTTACTCCGAACATTGACGAAACCTGAATTACCTAAAACAAAAACATACACTGATGTTTGTGAATTTTTTATACAAGACACCTATCACCCAAACCACTGCTGATAGCAGAACGATTTCGGTTCCATAAGCGAGATCAAATACCAGGTGAATCAATAAAAACATTTATGACAGTTTCAAGAAAACTAACTGAATTTGGTACTTTTCTAAATGAAGCCCTTCGAGATAGTTTGTTTGTGGTTTGATAAATGAGCAGATTCAGAAAACTTGACATATGATAAAGCAGTAAAGATTGCTGTAGCGATGGAATCCGCAATAAAAGATTCGAGTGAACTACAACTTCATTCAAAGCCTACTGTTCCTGTAAACAAAGTTTACAAATCCACTAAGTTAGGAAAAAGTAATGAATCATCTGCTTTGCCGAAGTGTGGTAGATGTGGTTATCATGGACATACACCTGACAGGTGTAAATTTAAAGATGCTGCATGCCGACAGTGTGGAAAAAAGGGACATTTGCAGTCAATGTGCAGATCAAAACCAGTTAAATACCCAGCCCGTAATTCCAGACCTCGCATACCACAGAGAAACAAGAAGGTGAATGCAATTACAAATGATAACCTTTCATCTGAGGATGATGTCCTGTATGACAGTGTTTCTCATATTGACGTTCACTCTGTGGATAAGAAGGATAATGCAGTTTTTCCTAAGGTGGAAAATGTTGTTTTGGAAATGGAGTTGGATACAGGATCTGCAGTATCTGCAATACCATTTGATCAGTACAAGAAACATTATGGCAAGATGAAATTAGAGTCAACTGATTTAACACTGAAAACTTACACTGGCGAGAAGCTTAAACCAGTGGGTGTGCTGAATGTAACTGTTTGCTATGAAAACCAAACAGAACAATTAGATCTCTATGTACATGTAGTAAAGAGAGGTGGTGCTGCATTATTTGGCCGAGATTGGCTAAATAAAATTCATTTGGATTGGAAATCCATCAGATCTGTCAACAAAATGGAGAAAACATTTTTGACATCTGAAAAGGTGAAAAGTCTTCTTAATGAATTCAAGGATGTTTTCCAAGATGATATTGGAAAACTTAAACATACGAAGGCGAAACTGATCTTGAAAGAAAATGCAGCACCAAAATTCTTCAAAGCCAGACTTGTGCCTTATTCTCTTCGTTCCAAGGTTGAAGCTGAGCTAGACAGATTGGAAGATGCCAACATAATCACTAGAGTGAAACATAGTGAATGGGCAACTCCTGTTGTTCCCGTAGTCAAACCAAATGGTGGTGTCCGGATTTGTGGAGATTTTAAAGGCACGGTGAATTCACAACTTTGTGTGGAACAGTATCCCTTGCCTTTGATTACTGACATATTTGCAAACATAGCAGGTGGTGAAAAGTTTAGTAAAATAGACTTGAGACAAGCTTATCTACAGATGGAGATGGATGAACAATCTAAACAGTTGTTGACAATCAATACACACAAAGGCTTGTACCGATATAACCGACTGATGTTTGACATTTCATCAGCACCAGCAATTTGGCAAAGAGCCATGGATCAAGTCTGCAGGGTATTCCGGGAACACAGTGCATGTTGGATGAGTCGTGACATGATAATCACTGGAAAGAATGACCAAGAACATCTGGATAATCTCAGGTGTGTACTTGGTCGGTTGCAAGAATATGGACTGTGCGCCAATCATGAGAAATGTGAATTCTTCAAAGATGACATAGTTTTCTGTGGGCACAAGATTGACCAAGATGGTCTTCACAAAACGAAAGAGAAAATTGATGCTGTTGTAAACGCTAAACGACCAGAGAATGTGAGTCAAGTGCGATCCCTTCTGGGACTTGTCAATTACTACCATCGATTCCTATCAGATTTGTCAACAGTATTGTGGCCTTTGAATCAGCTACTGGAGAAAGACCACAAGTGGTGTTGGACTAAAGACTGTGAAAAGTCATTCCAAGAGATAAAGCAAATGATGGTTTCTGACCAAGTGTTAACACACTATGATATGAACTTACCAGTGAAACTGGCATGTGATGCTTCATCATATGGGATTGGAGCAGTTTTATCCCACATAATGAAAGACGGATCCGAAAGACCGATTGCCTATGCTTCTCGTTCCTTGACCAGTGCAGAACAAAATTATGCACAAATAGACAAGGAGGCATTAGCGCTTGTGTGGGGTGTTAAGAAGTTCCATAACTGCATATATGGATTCTATGGAAGGAGATTTACCCTAGTTACAGATCACCAACCACTTATTTCAATTTTCCATCCTGAAAAGTGTGTGCCAACCATGACAGCTGCAAGACTGCAGAGATATGCCTTGTTCCTTGCAGGACATGATTATGAAATTGAGTATAAGAACATTCAAATGCGGATGCCTTATCCAGGCTACCATCACAAACTGTTGAAAGTGTGGAAGATCCTGTTGAGATTTTTCATATGTCACAATTTGAAGTGTTACCGGTCACCAGTGAAATGGTAAAAAGAGAAACAATCCGAGATAAGATATTATCTCAAGTATTCCAGTCAACCATGACTGGGTGGAAAGAAGAGGATGCAGAGGTTTTGAAACTCTATTATTCCAGACGTAATGAACTTACAACATTTCAAGGTTGTGTGATGTGGGGTACCCGAATTATTATTTCAGCTAAATTGCAATCAGCTGTGTTGGATGAACTGCACATAGGACACCTTGGTGTGGTGAAAATGAAAACAATGGCCCGAAGTTATGTCTGGTGGCCTAAGATGGACCAAGACATAGAAAACTTAGCGAAACATTGCCAGGGATGCTGCAAGTTAAGAAACAATCCTCAAAGTGCACCAGTCCACCATTGGGAGTGGCCTTCTACTCCTTGGTACCGCATACATGTCAATTATGCAGGACCTTTCCAAGGACACATGTTTTTGGTGATTGTTGACAGTCATTCAAAGTGGCCAGAAGTGATTTGTACCAACTCCACCACATCAACACACACAATAGAGATTCTTCAAACCATTTTTGCTCGAAATGGTATTCAGTACAATTGGTGAGTGACAACAGTCCTCAATTCAAATCAGAGGAATTCAAGATATTCATGAAACAAAATGGAATATTACATTTAACATCAGCTCCCTATCATCCCGCAACAAATGGACAAACTGAACGATTTGTCCAAACGTTTAAACATTCTATGAATGCAATGAAGGAGAAGAATGGATCGGTGAACAAGAAGTTGGCAAATTTCCTGTTATCTTATCGGAATGCTCCTCACTCAACAACAGGATAGACTCCAGCAAACTTGTTCATGATGAGATCACTAAGATCACGACTAGATTTGTGGAAACCAGATGTTGCTACTCGGGTATACAACAAACAGCTCAAGCAGCTTGGAGGCAAACAAACCAAGTTACGTGAGTTTGAACCAGGTCAGCGAGTTTTGGCTCGTAACTATATGAATGGGCCAAAGTGGGTACACGGAACTATTGTATCACGAAATGGACATTTGTCATATGAAGTCAAAGTTGGATCTGACATAATCTGGCCTCGACACATAGATCAGTTACTTAATGCCAACATAAAGGACACAGAAGCGACTGTACCAGATCAAACACTTCCAGCAATTAATCCTCAGATGGATATGTGCATCAGTGATTCTGAAGGTGATGTAATTATACCAGTTATTTCAAACCATGATTCCACAAATAGAGACAATAACACTGTTCCAGACAGTGTTCCAGAAATGTCACCAGAATCTGTTCAAACAAAAACAAATGACCTACCTGAACCCCGATACCCGGTCAGAACACGGAAAGCCCCTGATAAACTAAACTTGTAGAACTGTTTTCTTAAAGCAGCATATTTTTGTATTTTCAAGTGAATTTCAACAGACTGTTTTAAAAATTAGACTTTTTCAACAGACTGTTTTAAAAATTAGAGTTAATCCAATTTTGATTTTAATAGTTTCAAAGTGGTACAAACTGAAGGATATTCAGAAGTGTTTTCTTAAGGAGAAACTGTTAGTGGGAAGAGCTATTTTAGTGGGGAGGAAGTGTTATATTGTTAGATAAATAATTATTATTTATCAGAGTAACTCAATCGAAGTTGGCCCAAGTAATTGCCTTGATAGAGAGTATCTTTTATTCTGATTGGTTAGGTTGATTGTCTGTTCAGTAGGCGTCATTAATAAAGATCTTAGTTTTAATCGGATTTGTATGTATTTCGATGAATACACCACAACAACAAATAAAGGTTCCAATCCTGCCAACTGACTCAGTGACTGTGTTTTTTTTTAAAATTTTATTTTACATCAAATAAAAGTTCCAATCCAGCCAACTGACTGTTCTGAGGCTTTGTGTCTGTCCTTGAATAAACAAATGTAGAGATTAATCACTGTCGATTATTATATATGTTAATAAGTTTAATGATGCCCAGTAGTTCTAAAAATAACCAAGTCCCCAAATGGCCATTTGCATACATCACCGATATACACTGACTAAAGGCGAGTGCTGAACGCAAGATACATCGATATGTCTGCATTATGGCCAGTTCTGGGCTGAAAATGTTGAGTCCGCCAAAGCTACCCGTGGAAAGAGACACCTTTTCAAACTCAATATTTTCGACACAGTTGCGAAAATCTGATTCGGGTGTCGTGATTGTGTTGAAAACTATCTCCAGTAGTTTTATATGAGAAACATTATTATTTGTGTATATATATATATATATATATATATTTTTTAATCAACATAATAATCTGGGAAATTTCAGTTCCATGGTTTTGCCGACACGCTACCGGTAATGATCCTTACCGTGAAATCCGATGGTCTGTTATATAATTGTGATTCTGGAGTGGCATGTCAAGGCTCACCCTAGAAAACATTTTGTGTTATCCAATTTTCAGATAATATGTAGCATTTTTTACTTGAAAATGATTAAAATGTGGTTAAAGGGACATTCCTGAGTTTGCTGCAGTGTTTAAGATGTTATCGACTAACAGAGACTTCTTAACAATTGTATTTACATACCAAATATATTTTTCGGCATAAAATATTAGTGGCTGTATATTAAACATGTTTCTGATCGTTACAATATTTTTAGTAGGTTAAATTTCATTTTATTTCCTAAAATATATTTTTTCGTACATGCGAAATTATTTGAAGACAAAATCCAGTTACAGCTTCTTACAAATATTAAGACAACCAGAAACACATTGAATATACAGCCACTGATGTTCTAAACATGAAAATATATTTGTCGAAATATGTTAATTTTAGGAAACATCGTACAATGCAACAAACTCGGGAATGTCACTTTAATTTAATTTAAGATGGTATCGACTAACAGAGACTTTTTAACAATTGTAATTACATTTATTACATATACGTTCAATCTTAGTATAGTAATAAAGACCATTCCGATCCGTGCAATAAAAAAATCTTTTATTGAACATACATTGTGTGTGTCCAATAAAAGCCTGAACTTTTAAATGGGGAATCCTGTGCTCCAACTACAAAGCTGAACTCCTGGCACTCTACAATGCTACAGAGGCTCTGAAACTGTGGGAACAAAAACCCAAGAAAGCAGTCTTTCTCTCAGACTCCCTATCAGCATTGCAGTCCCTAACTTCTGAAAAACCTGATGACACGCAGAAGAGACTTATGGACAACATCAATGAGCTGGCCCAGTCAACAAAGATTGTTTTGCAGTGGATCCCTGCACATACAGGCATAGCAGGCAATGAAATTGCTGTTCAGCTGGCAAAGGAGGGAAGCAAAAAAGATCAGCCCCTTTCACATTTATCATATAAAGAAACCAGAACTCTGATCCACAACAAGCAAAAATCCACCTTCTTTGCTTTCATTGGCAGATACAATCCACATAAAGATCCTCTCCACCAACTGTCTCGCCATGACCAAACAACAATCTTTCGTCTGAGGACAGGTCACTGTGGACTAAAAGGATATCTAAAAAAGATTGGTATTCAGCCCTCGGCTTTCTGTGATTGTGCGGAAGATGATCAAACACCAAAACACTTCCTGCAGTCCTGTCTGCTCTACAGCAGAGAGAGGCAACACGTCAGGCCTTTGATTACTACAATGGATGCCAAGCTTTGGGGCTCTGCAAACGATCTGTGCCTGACAACCCATTTTGCGACCCTTACAGGACAAAGGATTTGACACAACCAGTCGAACGCTGAAGAAGGAGAAAAAAAATGGGGAATCCCCTTTTTCTTTTTACTGCAGTTAGTGCCTTTTATTTACTTACGTCATATATGATTTACAAATGACATCATATCGTATTTGAAACATTACACAAGGCTGCAGCAGAGTATGATTCTTAACGTTAAAATGAATCCATGAAAGGAGTTTTTATCACAGATTTTGCAAAGTGTTAAATTAAAAGCCGTATTTGTAAAACATGAAAGAAGGTATGTAATAAATACAGAACTTCACACACGTTTTTTTCGTTCCTATTTATTGCACTTGTTTATTGTGCACAAGAATATATACCACTCGACCGCTACGTGGTCTTGTGGTATATATTATTCTTGCGCACAATAAACTCATGCAATAAATAGGAACGAAAAAAACGTATGTGAAGTTCTGTGTATATATGCATAAAATATTAGTGGCTGTATATTAAACATGTTTCTGATCGTTCTAATATTTTTATTTAGTTAAATTTCATTTTACTTCCTAAAATATTAAAAATTCATACATACAAAATTATTTGAAGACAAAATCCAGTTTGGGCTTCTTACAAATGTTAAGACAACCAGAAACACATTGAATATACAGTCACTGATATTCTAAAAAAGAAAATATATTTAATATGTAAGTTAAATCGTAGAACTATTTTATTAATCGGGAATAGCTTACACTGCAGCAAACTCGGGAATGTCCCATTAAGGAATATTTTATTAGCCAACTACTAAATGTTGGGAGTCATTTTGTATAAAAATGAGCAATTGGCAAATTTGTCAATGTACAGGGTGAGCCCTGCATGTATTTGTGCAATACGCTAGTTGATTGAAGTCTGAGGTGCAGTGGCTAACCACATTCATCAGCTGCATCTTCTATGGACCCTGGTGTGTCTTGTTCTAACCTCAATGGGAGAATATATTAGGCTAGTGATTAATTGCTGGAAGGAAGGAAATGTTTTATTTAACCTTTTCTTAGAGTTACATGGTTGTGGACTACACAGATAGTGAGGGATGAAACCCGCAGTTGCCACTTCATGGGCTACTCTTTTCGATTAGCAGCAAGGGATCTTTTATATGTACCATCCCATAGACAGGATAGCACATACCACTGAATTTGATATACGAGTCATGGTGCTGCGGCTGGAGCTAGGAATAGCCCAATGGACCCACTGCTATGGATCAATCCCAAACCGACCACACATTAAGTGAGCACTTTATCACTGGGCTATGTCTCATCCCTTGATGCCATATAGATTCACATTCTAAAGGGAGCTAAAAGTGAGTGATGGGGAGTAAGAGTGATAGATCCCCTTAAATAGCAAAGTTGGAACCAGTACCTCATGAGTGGTACAGTAACGGCTGTAGTATGTACTGTAGTATGTACCTGCCTGTTGGAAAGTGCATATAAAATATCTATTGCTGTTTTATCAGTAATAGCCTACAGTGTTTGTGGTGGTAGCAGATTTTTATTCTTTCCCTTACTCGACTAAATGTTAAATTAATGATATAGTGGACACTGAATTTTACTTATCCCAGAATCACTTGTTGTGGATACGCCTCAATGGAGGCCCAAGATTCTCACTGATCAACAACAGATGTTTCATCTCTGGTTTCCTAGAGACAGAACACCTTACACAATGATAGTGCAGTAAATGGCCACTTTTCCTCTCTCAAGTGATTTTTAATGTAAATGCACTTGTAATAATTGGTCACAGGCATAATGTGGCCAGCGGTTACCTATATGTTTACTGTTATATAAAAGGGTTATTTTTACCAACAGCTACAAGGTACAACAAATAACTGATCTTCACACCTTCAGGAATACTAGTACCTATTCAGTTCCGTCATGTCTGTTGTGTATCAGTTAAGAAATAATGACTCTGGAATGTATCTAATTGCCTCTGGGTAGACTAAGCTTGACATTTGTAGGTACCGGTAATACTAAATCAAATAACTTCCAGCTGGGTCAAAGTTCGAGGTGCACCCAACTTTTGATAGAGAAGTGAACACCACATGTCCTGTGAATCAGTGTGAATGGTTATAAATGTGAGTGTGTTGGTTGTACAAAAGTTTCGTCTGGGCAAAATAATGTATGCAATTTTATTTCATCTAGTACCACTGTGTCAAGTAGCTTTCTGCTTCAAACATGTATGGGGTACCTGTTAAGAAAAGTACTCAAATTTTTTGTGGAACTAGGGTATTCATAGATGCTACCCGTTATCTCAGAAATGTGCAGCTTGACCCCAATTTTTTTCTAATTCACTTTAAGGGTGAGGTGTGGTAGTGTCATACTATTTATATCTGTGGCATTTATGTTGATTGATACTCTGCAGATAGTAGTTTTAGCCACACATGTTACTATCGTTTTCTATGGGATTCAGTTTGGTATTATACACCCTGAGATTCTCTTACTATGACAATACACTGCATGAAGTAGGAATTACATAATTAAATGGAAAAAGACATAAACATGTTGAGAACAGTTAAATTAATACATTCCATTTCTGAAGGCGGCGACATGTCAAAAGTTGACTAATGGAACACACATCCATTAATTAGCAGTATATACTGTATAGATGGTGAAAAGTGCAACAACAACAAATGTTTTAATGACACTATATGTGGCAACTTGTAATCAGCAGTCACTTTTTTGCTACTCCTTATATGACTGCTTAAGACAAGTTTCATTGCATATCCTAGAAAATTATAAAACATTGTTAATTTAAAGACTGTTTTCTTACCCAAGATTAAATGTAGTCACTTAGTATAAACATTAGCATTGCACTAATTTGACAATATACAGTCAATCTGCTCTAGTGATGTCATTAAAGAAAACTAACTTTTTTTAATCGCTATAAAGCATTATTTGATCCAATGTTTTGTGAAAACCAACACACTATATATTTTTATCAGCCAGGTGTTGATGCCATCTAGGTCACACTGTGCTGTAACTGGTATTCCAATTTGCAGGTGTTGGACGAAGCTGACCGGTTGCTAGAAGACAACTTTGGTTCCCAACTTGAGGAGATCTTCAAGGTAATCCCGACAAAACGCCAGACCCTGCTGTTCAGCGCCACCATGACCGACACAATACAGCAGCTGCAGGAGGTGTCCACCAACAAGCCCTTCTTCTGGCAGCAGCAGTCCAGGTTAGGCATTGCTTTAAATATAACATCAGGGCTGGCAGTTCTCCTTGGATCAACTGTTTTCTTCGCATTTTAATTATCATTTCCTCCAAAATGTGTCTGATGGCACAAATTTTAACCTAGGATTTCAAGAATTTCCGGGACTCCCCTAGATTTCCTCTTTTTTACAGTTTATCAATTCCTACCCCTGAAAGTCTTTCCTTTATGTCGTGGGATGGACCAGGATACACCTTTGACAAGACACAAAGTTATGTTTGCAGAATGAGAAATTTTAATCTGGAAGCAAATGCTAAAATGTGGTTGAAATCAGTCTCAGAATTCTTTTAACTACATGTAGTATAATGGCAGTGTGGAAGACTTACGAATTGTGAACACATCTGGAATACTGTTAGAAATAAACTGGAATGCAAAATCTTGTGCGGTTGATTATCAGAAATCAAATTTTGCAGTTTGGAAGTTATCAGGACTCGAAGTTAAGAATATGTATTCCACGTCAATTTTGTAAAGAATTGCCATAGGTGAAGCGGCCTATGAACGGCAATGTCAAATGATATTTGCAGCAAATAAACATGACTGAAAGGTTACTTTTCTGTATGTAGACATATTTCATATGTTAATTACACATACTAGCAGATAATGTACACCAGATGTATACATTTTGTAATTGTTGATGATCTCTACCAATGACAGTTTATATCTCAATGATGGCAATTGCTGTCAGTGCCCTCTTTAAGTTCGAGCTCTGCATTATTTGTGTTGCCACTGTTGATGAACTTGTATTTGTTTCAGCGTTGATGACCTTGTATTTGTTTCAGTGTTGATGACCTTGTATTTGTTTCAGTGTTGATGAACTTGTAATTGTTTCAGTGTTGCCACTGTTGATGAACTTGTATTTGTTTCAGTGTTGATGAACTTGTATTTGTTTCACTGTTGATGAACTTGTATTTGTTTTAGTGTTGCCACTGTTGATGAACTTGTATTGTTTTAGTGTTGCCACTGTTGATGAACTTATATTTGTTTCAGTATTGATGAACTTGTATTTGTTTCAGTGTTGATGAACTTGTATTTGTTTCAGTGTTGCCACTGTTGATGAACTTATATTTGTTTCAGTGTTGATGAACTTGTATTTGTTTCAGTGTTGATGAACTTGTATTTGTTTCAGTGTTGATGAACTTGTATTTGTTTCAGTGTTGCCACTGTTGATGAACTTGTATTTGTTTCAGTGTTGATGAACTTGTATTTGTTTCAGTGTTGCCACTGTTGATGAACTTGTATTTGTTTCAGTGTTGATGAACTTGTATTTGTTTTAGTGTTGTCACTGTTGATGAACTTGTATTTGTTTCAGTGTTGATGAACTTGTATTTGTTTTAGTGTTGCCACTGTTGATGAACTTGTATTTGTTTCAGTGTTGATGAACTTGTATTTGTTTTAGTGTTGCCACTGTTGATGAACTTGTATTTGTTTCAGTGTTGATGAACTTGTATTTGTTTTAGTGTTGATGAACTTGTATTTGTTTTAGTGTTGATGAACTTGTATTTGTTTCAGTGTTGATGAACTTGTATTTGTTTCAGTGTTGCCACTGTTGATGAACTTGTATTTGTTTCGGTGTTGATGAACTTGTATTTGTTTTAGTGTTGCCACTGTTGATGAACTTGTATTTGTTTCAGTGTTGATGAACTTGTATTTGTTTTAATGTTGATGAACTTGTATTTGTTTCATTGTTGATGAACTTGTATTTGTTTTAGTGTTGATGAACTTGTATTTGTTTTAGTGTTGCCACTGTTGATGAACTTATATTTGTTTCAGTGTTGATGAACTTGTATTTGTTTCAGTGTTGATGAACTTGTATTTGTTTCAGTGTTGCTACTGTTGATGAACTCACACAGACATACGTCTTGATGCCGGCTGACCTGAAGGATGCTTACTTAATCCACATCCTACAGAAATGTACAACGGAAAACAACAAGGGATCCATCATCATTTTCACCAGCACTTGCAAGTAAGAACTCAAATATGTCTGTAAGAGATATTTTACTTTTTCAGGCATTTTTCATGTGATGTGAACATTTCATGGTGTTTACATTTTGACAAATTGAATGTGTTTCTGGTTATTTTGATGCGTGTAATTGTTCAAAATTAATTGAAACTAGAGTCAGACATTTCCAGGGCTCTTCTCATATTTTTGTTTTGAGATAGTTCATTGTTTCATTTGTTACAGATATACCCAAATAATTGGCATGATCTGTCACGAGCTGGGTTTTCCCACTGTTGTTCTTCACTCGATGATTCCACAAAAACAGCGACTCGCAGCACTCGCCAAATTCAAGTCGAACCAAGTCCAGATCCTCATAGCCACAGATGTAGCTAGCAGGTAAATAATTATGTGAATTTATGAGATGTCCAATGGCAGGACGTAACCCAGTGGTAAAACTCACACTTAAGCCACGGTCGATCTAGGTCGGTGGGCCCATTGGGCTATTTTCCATTCCAGCCAGTGTGCCACAACTGGTTTGTCAAAGGCTGTGGTATGTGTTACCCTGTCTGTGGTAAAATGCATATAAAAGATCTTTTGCTGCATTAAAAAAAAATGTATCAGGTTCCTTCTGTTGACTACGTCGTAACGAGTGAGAATGACCAAATGTTTGACATCCAATAGCCGACGATTAATTAATCAATGTGCTTTAGTGATGTCATTAAACAAACTTTATCATGAGATTTCCATGGGTTTTGAGAATATGGCAGATGGCCGTAGTGTTCAGGCATTGTAAAATATTTTTGCTATTAAAAATGTTCTACCAGTAACTTAAACAATACTGACATCTTTTTGTATTGATTAATCAGTTTTAGCCATTTCAGTACATGATCATCCTGGTGTTTGAAATAGCTTGAAATACATCCTGTAGAAAATAGAGAAATTACATACCTCTGAAACTAAGAACAGTGGCTTCAATTTTATTGTTGACAGAGGTTTAGATATCCCGACTGTGGACTTCATCATCAACCACAATGTGCCAAATCGTCAGAAGGATTACGTCCACCGAGTTGGGAGAACAGCCCGTGCGGGTGAGTTGTGTCTTCACTTTAGAGGAATCACCTGAGGCTCAGTGGATCGTGGGATCTATCACCCTCTTCTTCAGTTCATCCAATGTTCTACAACTGGTATATCAAAACCTGTGGTATATACTCTTCTCTGTGGTAAAACATTTGTAACATTTGTTTTGTTTAACAACACCACTAGAGCACATTGATTTATTAATCATCGGCTATTGGATGTCATAAATATTTTTATTTGACATGTTCTTAGAGAGGAAACCTGCTACATTTTCCATTAGTAGCAAAGGATCTTTTTTATACATCGTCCCACAGACAGCATAACACATACCACAACCTTTGATGTATCAATCGTGGTGCACTGGTTGGATTGAAAAATACCCGAATGAGCCCACCGACAGAGGTCGATCCCGGACCATCCCTCTCTGGTAAAGTGCATATAAAAGTTCCCTTGCTGCTTTACCACTGGACTACATCCCACTCCTCTTTGGTAAAGTGCATATAACAGTTCCCTTGCTGCTTTACCACTGGACTACATCCCACTCCTCTTTGGTAAAGTGCATATAACAGTTCCCTTGCTGCTTTACCACTGGGCTACGCTCCACTCCTCTCTTTGGTAAAGTGCATATAAAAGTTCCCTTGCTGCCTTTCCACTGGGTAACTAACGTCCCACTCCTCTGTAGTAAAGTGCAGATATAAACTGCTGTCGGTTGGGAGTGTCACCGATGGCACTTTTGTACCGCCAGATAAGAAATACTGCCGTCAGTAAAGGTCCTCACCAATGGCAAAATGTATAAATGTGTATGAACATTATCTGACAGTATTTAACATGGGCGTTTGGGTCGAGTTAATGTTTGTTTAATTAGTACCACTTGATGGAACGAGTCATGAACGTACCTTATATTGTCGTATGATATAGATTCTCACTGCATTTTGCCTCCTTGCATTCGTGTTATACCGCCCCTTTTTCAGGTTTGGCAGCCCATTGTTTTTCTGTGCCCCTCTTTATTTTTCACTATCATACTATAATTTACAGCACCCAGCTCCGCTATTTCAAAATGCACACTTTTTTCACACTGAAAAATATTGATCAGTCTGAACACTGGACATTAAAGGAAACAAGCTGTGTTGTGTATGAAAATACAACTGACAAAAAACATCAGTAGCTTATGACACTTACCGTAACATAATTTAACACTATTTTTAACGGCCTCTGTTGTCCCAAACCAGTTTTCATCTGTATGTTTGATATGTTAACCTAACTTCCAGATTTAATTTGTTGTAGCTGATGATTTGTAGTTACTGTAACTTGTGTATTCATCAATTCTTTATAAAATATTAGAAACTTAAAATTTTTGGAGTGATATCACTGCTTAAAAAAGTAATTTATCTTGGGTGTCAAATAGTGTATATATCCTCTTTACAAAAATGAAACTACTTTTTATTAATGTATTTATCTGCCATTATTGATTCAATGAAGATGAAAATAAATAGAACAGAAATTTTTTATCCCACATTAGGGATCACTTTAAAAAAATCTGTATTTGTTTTTCAGATGTCTTAAAGTAATATTCAAACTTTGATTGGTTCAGCAAAACGAATACCCATGAATGTCAGACCGACAATATCTCTGTTTTAATTGAACTGTGTTTTAATTAACAGTGCATAAAAGATGAGGCAGTTTGTACATCGTACCAACTTTTCAGTATCAGATACATGTTGGTCTACCGATGGGCGGAATGAGGGTTAGGCATTTCCACAAAGTCAAACCAACGTGGCAATTTGTTTCTTGATAAATTCTTAAGTTTGATCCCTGCTGATGTGTGATCAGACTGGAATGAATCCCCCTCAGTGGGCCCATTGGGCTATTTCTTGTTATAGCCAGTGCACCATGACTGGTACATCAAAGGCCTTGGTATGTGGGATGGTGCATATTGCAAAAATACCTGGCTACTAATGGAAACAAAATGTTTCCTTTCTAAGACTAAGTAAAAATTACCAAATATTTGACATCCAATAGCTGATGAGGAGGCGGGACATAGCCCAGTGGTAGAGTGCTCGCTCGATGCATGGTCGGTGTGGGATCGAACCCCATCAGTGGGCCCATTAGGCTATTTCTCGTTCCAGCCATGACTGGTATATCGAAGGCTGTGGTATGTGCTACCCTGTGGGATGTTGCATATAAAACATCCTTTGCTGCTCATCGGAAAGAGTAGCCTATGAAGTGGCGACAGCGGGTTTCTTCTCAATATCTGTGTGGTCCTTAACCATATGTTTGATGCCATATAACACTAAATAAAATGTGTTGAGTGTGTTGTTACATAAAACATTTCCAATAGCTGATTATTAATAAATCATTGTGCTCTAGTGGTGTTGTTATGAAAAACAAACTTTAATTTTTTTTTTAACAGGACGGGGAGGCTTGGCCATCACCTTGGTAACACAGTTTGACATCAAACTTGTTCACGCCATCGAAGAATTTATCAGTGAGTACTGCCTCATATCTGTTAAACAACTTAGCCCTGTACTGATGAATCTAACTCTCAGCTTCAATAAAGCTTAAACCTCCAGACTCTGTGGCTTGTTGGCAGGAAGTGTTCCTTAAAATTACATCTTCCTCAGTCATTGCCAACAGGATTATTTCGCCAGTGGCAGTCCCCTGTTTCAGTCTAAATGTAATTAAATGACTCCACAATAATTAAAATCTCTGACCATAATCATATTTTTTAAATAGTAAGGGTACAGGGAGGTCTCTCTTGGTTGGTTTTAGCAACAGCAAGCCAAAGAGTCAATACAGATACATGAAAGATTTTGCTAAAGTCATGAGTCTAGCTACATATTATCTAAACCTATCTTGCCATACCCTTCAATGTTCTTACTACATGTGTATATCGTAAGGCTTAACAAATCTGGATCTAGAATTTTATAGTTTTATAAACAGAGGCACATCTAAACTTTTCATCCCAACCTGTAATACATACTGTCCCATATATCTCCATGCAGTGAACGACAACTGGTACATCAAAGGCTGTCATATGTGCTATCCTGTCTGTGGGATGGTGTATATAAAAGATCCTTTGCTACCAGTGGAAAAAGATAGTGAGTTTCCTCTCTAAGACTAAAATGACAAAATTGCCAAATGTGTGACATCCAATAGCCAATGATTAATAAATCAATATGCTCTAGCGGTGTTGTTAAGCAAAACAAATAAACATTTTTGTCTCATCTCTGGCTAAGATCACTTACTGCTTTTCAGAAGGACTAGCCTCTGTGATAGCATCATATTTCTCTCTCTCTCTCTCTCCCTCCCTCCCTCTCTCTTTATTTCTCTCTCCCTCTCTTTATTTCTCTCTCTCTCCCTCCCTCTATTTATTTCTCTCTCTCTCTCTCTCTCTCTCTCTCTCTCTCTCTCTCTCTCTCTCTCTCTCTCTCTCTCTCTCTCTCTCTCTCTCTCTCTCTCTCTCTCTCTCTCTCTCTCTCTCTCTCTCTCTCTCTCACTTGTCTCCTTTTCTCTCTATCTACATCTATCTCTCTCACACTTGCAAATGTGTGCACTCTGGCACTCGACCAAATGTTACAATAACCATGTTACACACCAAATAGCCAGAGTTTTAAAATGTGCCATGGTGGTGTTAAAACAAATCTTCCTTTTCTTTTGTTTCAGATACCAAATTAACAGAGTACAAAACAGTTGAGAAAGATGTTATGGAGATTCTAACAGAGGTTGCCGTGGCAAGACGAGAAGCAGAAATTGTAAATATTTATAGGATATTAAACAAGCTTCCATTTCGTATTATGTTTATGTGATTGACAATGAAAATTATTTCACGAGGGACATAAACATGATAAGACATCCTATTTAACTCGTTTGGTTGACATTCCTGTAAGGTTGTAGTGTGCCAATCCATGATGTCATCAAAGTGTTTAATCTCACTGGATGTTCTAGTGTGACGTATCACTGTGATATGTACCAAGATGATTTTAACCACATGGGTAGTAATCGTGCTTTTATCATAAGGGGCAGGATTTAGCCCAGTCGGTTGAGTGCCCACTTGAGGTGCTTGTGTCACAGCATTAAACCATTTTTCTTATTCCATCAAAATGTTGACATTGGTTTTGTTTAATGATACCACTAGAGCACATTGATTAATTAATCATCAGCTATCGGATCTCAAACATTTGCTAATTCTGGCAGTAGTCTTCAGAGGAAACTTGCTAGTTTTCTAATATAGCAAGGGATCATTTATATATACTTTCCCACAGACAGGATAGCACACATCACAGCCTTTGATATACCAGTCGTGGAGCACTGGCTGGAACAAGAACTAGCCTAATAGGCCCACAAACGGGGATCGAACTCAAACTGACTGTGCATCAAGCAAGTGCTTTACCACTGGGCTACATCTCACTACTTGTTAACTTTATACCTCAGTATTATTCAACATTAATAGCACCATTATCACGTCATGTTTAAGACTGGTAGGTTCTGTGTTCGAATCTCAGAACAAACACCAACTGAGACGTAGGTGGCAATGCATAACCTCCACAGTTGGGTGGGTTGAGAAGTGATGTATCATTTTTGTTTGTTATCAACAACTGTTCCGCTGGAATTGAATGCAACCACAGTGAACAGGGGGTATGGGGCCTTCTACAGAAAGAAAATGGGTTACGTTTAGGGTTAGGGTTAAGAAAATCGTACATTAATGATAAAGAGTAATTAATTTTATCAAAAAGTTAACTTGAAAACCAAATCTCCAAAACAATCTTTGTATGGCACTATACCCGTTTTGCCCTCTGACAGAAACTGCAAGATTATTTCCCGTTATATTTAGATGCATTGATGGTGTTATGGTTGTGTGTTTATATTATTTCACATCAATTTGTTATTGGTATTTGTTAAGAAAACAAATTGTAGATAATGAAATGATCTACACATAACTTGTTTATTTCACAGAAACTTGACGAACAAGACTTCGGGGAGAAGAAGGCAATTAACAAAAGAAAGCAACTCATTCTTGAAGGAAAAGTTAGTTTTGTTATTAAGGTTGATGAAAGTCACTTTTCGCACCCTTTTTTTGTACAATGTATCCATTTCTTGATATGATATGTTAACAAAAGGTACTTTTTTTTTCTTCTTTTAAAAAAAAATTAAACTTAATATTTTGTCCAGAATTATGAAAAATAAAAACATACCGATCTGTAAACAGAGTCGTCTGCTGGTTATAGAATTTTAACGGGGCTAGGTTAGTAAACCAGTTTTTATTTTAATGTGGCAAAGCATTGTAATAATACAGCTAATTTTGAATTTGAATGAAATACTTTTTCCATTGTCGTCTCCATACATCGCCTTACAATATCACTAAACTTGGTACATGACCTTTCCGTTTTCAGAAAACTGGAACATTTTCAATGCGAAATAGCTATTTAATTTATTTATTTTTGCACATTATTACTGCTCCTGGGTGTGTTTGAAGAAAATCTTGTTATTAAAAAATTGTAACTTTTACGAAATATGCATTTCAAGTGAAATTATGGTGAGATATGCTATATTTATTGTGTACAAAGCCAAAACCAGGGTTTGAAGAGTGACTATCATCGACCTTCTATATTTTTTAAATATTTTTTTTTAAAGAGATGTGGTCTTTTTCCTTCTTTTTTTTTTTTAATTCTATTACCTCCATTCCTTTTTCTGCCTTGACTTTTCATTTATTCCTAATCCTTCTTTCTTTGAATTCTGTTTGCTATCCACCCTTACATCCCAATCCTTTTAACCCAACCATGAAAGGTACTTAGCTGGTTTGGCAATCTGTGTCACACACCAACAATTTCCCTGTCAGTTTTTGCTATAAGCTTAGTCTTTCAGTCATTTTCATTCAGCACCTTACTCTTGATGTTTACTTGCAACCACATTTGAAGGTTTTTCATGAGAGTAGGGAATGCAGCACACACTCACCTGCATCTCGTAAAAGTTATTAAATAAGTTCTGTAAACATTATTTCTTTTAACATTACCGATCCTCAAACAAAGGCAATTTCCCCCCCCCCCCATGGAGTGGTCTGGTCGAACATCCCTAAAGCCAATGGGATGGCCTAAATTCTTCTACTGTATACTGCTCTCTAGTTCCGGTCACGTGACTGTATCTTCCTTCTTTTTCACTTCGCTTTACGGTCTGGACGTGTTTCCCTTGGCTCTGCTTTGAGTCAACTTTGTTTTGGTTTTTTCTAGCCTTTGGTTTCGTGTCTCTTGTTATTCATGATACTATGTGCCTTTATTCTAATAAGCTTTCGTTAGCTTATTCTCCGTTTCACGTTATTCACTTTTCTTAAGAATAAGTGTTTGTGAAATGTTCGTTTTTTTTAAACGAGACGGTCGCCATTTTTTATAATGAAATGTCGGCTGTTTTTTTCTTGGTTACATTTTAATGTACCTTATATTTTTATAAGCTTCAAGCTTATGATATCGTTTCGCGTTTACCCGTATCGTGTTTTACTTTTTGCGTTTTTTAAGATAAAACGTATTGTTGTTTTTTTGCAGTTGGTCTCTTGTTAGTTACCGCTTATGTTATCGCGTTGTTTTGTTTTTTCTATTTTATAGAAATTACTACAATGTCAGACGTATCTACACCTCGAGTTGTTAGATCCTGTTTAAGATGTAAGAAGTTCATGGCGGGAGATGAACCGCACGAACTTTGCCCTGGATGTAGGGTTCCTTGCGACTTATCGTCACGCTGTGACATATGCTCTTCGCTTTCGGAGGAACGCTTCCATGCTTACCTTAAGGTGGTTACCGGCCGGTCCAAGAAAGCTGACACGTCATCTTCAATGGTCGAGTCCGTGGCAGACGTCCTACGATCATTGCTGCCTTCCATGTTGAAAGAAACGATGTCAACTTTGACAAAACCGGCGGAACCGGGGTCAGGGCCGGTTCAAGTGTCTACCGGGACGGATCGGGATTCTCGGCGCCCTGAGCGTTCCACACGGCCTACAGAGTCCGGATCAAGACGATCTTCACCGTCACCTAGTTATCGATCGACCTTGCGGAAGACTTCCTCTCATCACAGTCACCAGTCCCGTTTGCCTACACGGGTCCGTCCGGCGTCTACGGATCACCGAACTCCTTTGGGTTCCAAGTCTACCATCTCCCGTCGGGACCGCCCACGGTCCCATTCCCCTGCAGGCTCCTTGTCTTCGGATCGATTTTCCAGAGTGCAGCGGGACTTCGGAGATGTCACGCCGCCAGCGTCTGCTGCAGATGACACGGATGTTGCGGAATTTTCCACCATGAGGGATTGTTTAGCGGCCGTGTATGACCTACTGCCATCCCTGCCTCATCCGCCGATGCCATCCAGAAAGGGACCGACTCCGATGTTTTCAGCGGACATCCCGGTCGATGATGTTGTGATTAAATCACTGGCTGTCGGAACTTTGATCAAGGACGTCGCCCCAGAATTAGACAGGACCTTCAAGGAAACGGCTTCCACTGTCGCCATGCCGCTGTGGTCTTCCAGATCTTATCCGGTATTTAACATGCCCTTCAAAGATGTTGCTCCGCATCTGGACGACGATGTCCTTCGTTTGGGGAAGACTCCAGGTGTGGAGTTTATGGATAAACAGGTCCATGCTATGGATACTGCACATCGAAGATGCCTTCATGTGTTATCGTATCTGGATGTCTTTTTAGCCGCCATGGCTACGCAGTCCAAGGATGCACGAAGCTATGGGCTCTTCCAACAGTCAGCCCAGATGTTGGCGTTTTTAACGTCATCTCTTACTTCGCTGTCATCTCAACTCACTCAGGCTCGCCGTTCGTCGATTTTGAAGAAGTCCAATTTAGACATGCAACATAAGAAGCAACTTATGTCTCAACCGTGGTCGTCGACAACGCTCTTTTCTGGGAAGATCTCTGAGGTTGTACGGGACAATGAAAAGGACCAGCAATCAACGGCCACAGTCAAAGCCTTGCAGTTGATTTCCACATTAGAGTTGAACAAACGGAAGGCATCTGCTACAGCTACGACTTCAGCTAAGAGATGGAAGCCATCATTTCGGACAACTCAACCAGCCCGAAAATTTCCTGTCAAGCGGCAGTCCAGTGCTCCAACCAGACAGCAGGGAAAGCCAGGAAAACATTGACTTCAGCCTGCAAACCCGTTACATCTTCGACTCTACCGACCTTCGCCCGTCCCTCACAATGAATCTGACCACCGAATTCAACTTAACGCTTCCGGTATGTCCAATATCGGTCGAAACATCCACTGTCGGAGGACGACTTCGCCGCTATTGGAAGAATTGGCAGATCCTCTGTCACGACCCGTTCATCACAAGAATTTTGAGGAACGGGTATCGGCTGCCCTTAGCTTTAACACCTCCCTTAACCTCGAGAACCTTTATATTTTCCGGAACACATCGCAGTTTTGCAGGACTCCGTCGACAAACTGGTGATGAAGGGAGCTGTTCGCAGACTTGCAGTTGCCGATATCACTCCAGGGTTTTACTCAGACATCTTTCTGGTACCCAAGAAGGATTCAGCGGACATGCGTATGATCCACAACATGGCGTTTTTCAACGACCACTACCTTCACCCGCCTCCATCGTTCAAGATGTTAACCGTGAAGGATGTCCTTGTTGTGGTTCAACCAGGAGACTGGTTAGCTTCGCTGGACCTGAAGGTTGCATATCTCCATGTACCAATCCATGTCGATTACCATCGGTATCTGCGATTCGTACTTCAAGGGCGGCATTACGAGTGGACAGTCCTGCCGTTCG
>JAECMU010196125.1:0-10153 GCA_016106625.1 Dracogyra subfuscus
TTCCCCGAGAGCATATTTTGCACCCCACCAAAACATGATTTCATAACATCATCAAGACCCCTATACATCCAACGAAACTCATGGGGAGATGCATACCACCTAGTCTAGGAATGAAATGTAAGAATCTGTCCTGGCAGACCCACTTACTGCCTACTGTAACCCAGTACAGTTGCTGGTCGTTGGTGAATACTGTGACTACTTATCCACAAGCATTGGTAAGTTTCTGGGCCTCAACCATTGCAGTTAACATAGTATCTGGATCGGCTGGATGCATATCAATTAAAGGACAGTACACTGCTTTGGTAGCTGGTTGCACACCTTGGCCCTGATCCCTTGACCGTTCTGTGTTAAAACCATCAGATGTAACTTTCTTCAGAAAATTAAAATTCAAACATTTCGCTCAGTTGAGAGTTACAGCTTGTTGAGCTAATACACGCAGTGGCAAGACACTGCACCTAGATTCACTTTCTGACATGGCTTGGGTTTTTTGCCCAATATATCGCTGGGCTGGACTGTCCTCCATCTGTCCATCCAATATATCCTCTGCTTTAAGGCAAGGAAATGTATCAATTTGTTTTGTCCCACTATTTCTATCATCATCAACAACTGTCAGTAACATCATGCATGCATGCTCACAAATCCATTTTGCGATGATATATTTGCATCAAAGTTGTTCTTTGCTCATCAAATTTAGGCGCACTGGTAATTTATCGGAGTTGTGAAGAAAACACCTTTAATCCACCTCAAATTATACATCTGCTATGGATATTCAAGTATTTACTAAAAATAGAAGACTGAAGAGAAATATTTTCTGGACTTTCTAGAGAGACTATTAATAAGACTTTTACAATCTGATTATTATTGTTTAAACGTAGTTTTTCTGTAATTACTAACATTGTAATTGAATTTTAACTGTGTTTAGTGTAAATCAATTTATTAAACTTTTAATATCATTTGGTGTTATTATTTGTTGGGTGTCACGCTTAAAGGTCATTTCTACCATAACACACGCGATAGAATCAAATAAAATCAGATCCATTTAATGTGACCAATCATTATATCAAATACAATTCTGACAAAATATTTAATTTCATCCACAAAGCATACAGATGCAGACATAGTCACATTGTATCTTTTATCAATTATACTGTAGGATTTGACAATAGCATTTTTGGTAATGACGACCCCTCATTTGGATAATTATGCATATGCCAATTGTTGGATAATTTTGGCAATGGCCTAATCTGAACCAGAGACCCTGAAAACGTAGGTGTAGACACCATATTTGTTCATTTATCATGTTTAATCAGTGAGTTAGGCTCAGAAATGACATTTCGATAATGGCCCTCCAAAGATATAAGAACAGCAAAAAGACTTTGTGGGAACTAAATTTCCACGTTCACCCAAAATACAGCATTTCACTGCTGGCCTAAGGTGGATGGGTTAATCGGCGGCGGTCACTCACACACATATTTTTGTTTTATTGAATACCAAGCATCGCATTAAAATTTTCATAAAGTTAAAAGGCAATATGAATGATTCTCTGGATGGTTTTGATCTGAGAAGTGTGAAGAGGAAGCCTTCCACCCAAAAGGTTCCGGTATTGGACGATATTTCGAACAAACGGCTGCAAAGGAAAGTGTCTGAAAACCCTCAAAAAGGCACTCGCTATTTCGGAGTTCAAATTGGTGGAGATCGGGCGGACAGCTATGAAAAGGTGGCAAAGATGATGTCACTACATTGGCTAATGACTCGTGTCCTGTGGTGTAAGGAGGCAACTTTGCAGTTTTGCTTCCTGTCGAGATTGATTCCGTACATGAGAACGTGTGATGTGTGCGGTTATGCCATGAAGTTGATTAGCTGCAGTGCTGTGTCGGATGGTAGGCGATGGTATTGCAGAAAACGATTACCACGAGGAAGACATAAAAGGAAGCTATCCATTTGAACAGGAACGTTCTTCGAGCAATCCAACATAACACTGGAGGAAGTCTAGACATTCATGTACTGGTGGGTGATTGGGACTCCACTCGTCACCATCCGACATCGTCGGGGAACACTGATGTGGACTGGAAGTCTGCTAAATTAGTTTAACTCGAAAAAGCGAGAAGATCGGCGGTCCGGAGATTGTCGTTGAAATTAAAGAGTACAAGTTTGCCAAAATGAATGAATGAATGAATGAATGTTTAACGACACCCCAGCACGAAAAATACATCGGCTATTGGGTGTCAAACGAAGGTAAATGAAAAACAAAAGTTGATGATCAACATCAACACAAAAATTCATTATGTCAATTAAAACAGTATAAAGAACTATAAATATCACAACGAGATACTGAATTTTACTCAATTTGTGCTGTATTGGCCATTCTCAATGAGAATGTTACACCCCTGCACCACGGTGAGGTTACAGCACGCGCAGGGGTTGCCAAAATGAAGTACCATCGTGGGAAAAGTGTAAAGGGCGGATGGGTGTTTGGAGACCGATAAAAAGAGAACAAGCAGAAAATCTTCATGGAATGCGTTCCGGACTGGACTGCAGATACACTGTTGGCAATCATCAGGAAATGGATTCTGCCTGGCTCGATTATTTGGAGTGATTGCTGGAAGGCATACGACAGTATTCCAGAACAGCCCGAGGGATACAAACACCAGACCGTTAACCACTCAAGTTCTACAAATGAATGAATGAATTAATGTTGAAAGACACCCCAGCACGAAAAAGACATCGCGTCAAACCACGGTAATGCAAATAAATAAGTGATGATCAACATGAGCACAAAAATTCAACGTAAAGAACTGTGCAACAAATATAAATATCACATAGAGATACTGACTTTTACAGTATTGGCCATTCTCATAGATAATGCTACACCCCTGCACCACAGTGAGGTTACTGCACACGCAGGGGCGAGTTCTACAAAGACACAGATACAGGGATTTTTACTAACAGTATCGAGAGTGAATGGAGAAAGTCGGGATGCCCACTTACGGTACAATAGAAGCTCACCATAGCGGTTTTTTGGCCCAGTTCTTATGGAAGCGGCCACTCCAAGGGGAATGAATGAATGTTTAATGACACCCCAGCACAAAACATACATCGGCTATTGGGTGCCAAATTATGACAAATTCAATCCAAAGTGATGTAGTCAAATGGATTTTTGAAAGGGGACATAAGATTCAGGGGCCAGAGGCACATAATCTTGGCCACTGACCAGCAGATAATGGAGTTAAGCAGGAGTAGACAGTGGTTTCTGGATGGCACTTTCAAGATTGTGAAAGAACCATTTTACCAGCTACTGTCTGTTCATACTTTTGTGCATACTGGTCATGACATAGAAATGTTGCCTTTGGTTTTTGTTATTATGTCCCATCGCAGGACCATAGATTACATACGTGGTTTTTTCGGGAACTCCTGATGCTACTGCCTGAAGAGAGGTGCATCACCACAGCAGTGATGGATTTTGAAATGGCTACCCGGAAGGCAGTACAAAGGGTATTTCCAGACATGAGGCTACGTGGCTGTCTATTCCACCTGACCCAAGCCATCTGGAGAAAGTGCCAAGAACGTGGCCTGCAGGTAAGTAACCGATATATTATTGTCGACCTTTGATATATACACCTATAAAATATTCTATGTATCATTTTATTTCTATTTCTTAATATATTTTTCAGGTTGCACACAGACAGAATAATGCCATTCACAGGTTTGTGCGAAAAATAATGGCCCTTCCATTCCTTCCCACCCGACACATTCAGGTGATGTTTGCCAAAATCAACATGAACAGATCAGGGAACTAATTAATTATTTCTGTCTAATAGGGATTACAATATTTACATGTATGATTTCCTGGGCTCGCCCTATCATTGGCTAAATTAGACAGTTGCTAATTTTCATACAAATTGGCTACAACATTTAGCATTCGGCTAATTAAAATTTGTTTATTTTAGCCACTTCTTAATTATTTTTAAGGAAATAACTCTAAATATCTGACAATGGCTCAAACAATCTTCCAGTGTGAACCCTAAATTAGATTTTAAAAAAAATTAAGAGATGTGACACACACACACTTTCATGTAAAATTGGTTTTATCTAACAATTTTGGAAACATACAAATATTTTCTGTAAATCTAAAATGACTTATTTATTCACCAATAAAGCATTTGTTAGCTAGTTCACTACAGTATTACAATTTTACTATGGAATTATAAATATGTATACATACTTTCGCTCTCACAATGTGGTAGCCATTTTTTTTTTTAATGGAGACAAAAACATCGCTAATCCAACCAGAAGTCAGCTGATTGTAGGCATCTAAACCTTTCCAAACCTTCATGTCGTCCATGCTATAAAACTGTAGGGAAGTTTTTTTTCTTCACTATTTGACCACTCCAACTTCGTCATTTCGTATGACACCCAATAGCCGATGTATTTTTCGTGCTGGGGTGTTGTTAAACATTCATTCATTCATTCGGATCAGCGTTGCCTACAATTAGTATTTTCCCTAAGTATCTACCCCTAGACACACTATCCAAGGTATGAACAAACCTTTGATAAATTACTGTTAAGCAAACACAAGAAAATGTACCTACTTAGTGCCCAAGGAACTCAATATTTTGCTTAAAAGGCGCTCAGCCCAGTTCTACTTCGGATTCGTTATTTTTGGCTCTGATGAAGCGCAAATTAGCGAAACTAGTTAGCCAGCCAGACAGTGATTCTATTTTTTTGTGAGGATATTTTGTGAGGATAATTCTCTTTGGGTGAGATCGTTTTAATTTATTTTTTGTTGATACATTGTCTATAATTTTTTGTGTGTGTTCTTAAAACCAAAAATGGCCAGACAAAATGCCACAAACACGGGTAGTAGAGGACTGGGTAGTAGAGGACTGGCTGTTGGAAACCCGCCGTCCAACATTTCGAAAACAACAAAGCGGGGTTTATCAATCCGATTCGGCCTTTGCGGGATTAGTTAAACTGCTGTACGGTGTGTTGCAGTGCATCCACCACATTGGTTTACTGGAGGAGAACATAGTCAATTCAACCCTCCCAAAATCACTAGCAAAGAAGGTGGAGGAGCTTAACTCCTTCATCAAACCAGCACGTCCAAATTTAGATATTACATTCGACTTGAACTTGACAAATCAAAATTGGGCCAATCACACTATGGACGTGTTGATTAAGCATTATGCTAACTCTCTAAAACTACTGGAGTCTAAGATTATTTTGGCCATGTCATCAAAAAATTTAAAGACTTCGATCGTGCTCAATTTACCGCTGTCAAGTGGGGAAGAAAAAACTACAAAACAAAATTAACTGATTCTAGTCTGTCGGAATTCACCCATTACCTTTTGGACCTTCTCCCCAACACAGAATAGTGTGGGTAGTTCTTGTCAAACTACTTCTCTTCTGCCACAAAGACAAAAAGAGCACAATCCCCACGTGTTAACACCCCTCCCCAACGTCCTGACCATATGGCCACACCGCCCATTGCCAAAAGGTCCACTGCACCTCAACTAACACCACTGATTAACTCACCACCCACCCCACCTATCCCATCGTAACTCGGGGCGGGATACACATTTTCGACAAACAAAATTCAATAAATTTCGGCACAACGTTTCGGACAAATCTCAATGGCGCCTTCCAGAAATTAAGAAAGGAACTCTTCTTTTTGGCTCATCAAATCTATCTAGAATTAATTTGGACATGCATCCTGAGGTGCAAGTAGAATGTTACCAAAGCGCCAATTTTAATCATTTTCGGACAATGGCCTCAAATTATAAGGGAAAGTCTCAACCCGAAACCATTGTTGTTAACATTGGTATCAAATCCAACCAGTGCTATAAATCAGTTGCGAAACATGATAAGCTCGATTCGGAAATGTTTCCCTAGGTCAAAAATACTTTTTATCGAGCTTAACTTTTCAGACAGACTTTTGGCTAGTCAAAAAAACCTGCCTCAACCAAATAAATTTGGCTGCAAGAAGAATGAATGAATGAATGTTTAACGACACCCCAGCACGAAAAATACATCGGCTATTGGGTGTCACACTATGGTAATATAGAAAACATGAAATGTGAAATCACATCAATATAAAAATACAAAAGTTAAATAAAACACAGTGTAAAGGACTGTGTAAAAATACAAATATCACAGATATTATCAACATATAATTTACAATAAAATTCAGTATCTCGTAAAAATTGTAAAATAAGTTCTGGATGGAATCGAAATGATTCCATCACAGATCGTGAACCAAATATATCTTTTCGAGTTTCTTTCAAAAACTTACACTCCACCAAAATGTGGTGCACTGTCAGAGTACACTGACAGTGCCCACACTGAGGTGGAGGATCTTTCTTCAAGATAAATGAATGGATCAAATATGTATGACCGACGCGGGCACGACAGAAGACTACTTCATCCTTTCTGCACTGTCTATAGGAGGACTGCCACTATGGCATGAAGCTTGTTCGCAACCGCACCGTCCCAATCATGTTGCCAAGTCGAAAAGATAAACTGGTTAATGTTATGTTTAAAATCACTATAAGGGACACCAACCCCGGCATGAGGCAAATCCAAAGCAGACTTGGCAGCAGAATCTGCCTTTTCATTACCCCTGATGCCAACATGGCTGGGCACCCAACAAAATACAACATGTTTATTAGCAATAGATAAAAAGACACACTTTCGTATCACCATCCCAATTAAGGGATGGTCCAGCTTCATATTTCGAAAAGATTGAAGACACGAAAGCGAGTCAGTAAAAATAATAAATTTGGATGCATTCGAATCCTTGATTTCGTCTAAGGCTTTAATAACTGCCGAGTCAGGCAGTCTCATGGAAAGGATAGTGTCCGATGGAAAAACTGTAGCACAAGCCACAGAATTCCCATCCCGTGATCCGTCTGTATACACAGGAATGTAATCACGGTACCTGTCTTGAATTTCCATGAATAATTGCTGAAATACCACAGCATCTGTACGACCTTTCTGCAGGCGCGAAAGATCAAACACAATCCTAGGTGGTGTAATACACCAAGGTGGTAATACAAAATATGAAGGAGATTCCAAAGTGTCTGATAAATCAATGTTGGAAAGTGATAACAAACCCTGAATGTGAAGACCAAATGTACGAATAGCATTTGGCCTTGCATCAAACAACTTCATATATTTGTTGTCAAACACCGCATAATGTGTAGGATGTGTGGGTAATGATTTGATCTTGGTGGCGTACTGCAGAGAAAGCTTTGCACACCTAGCAGCCAAACAAGGTTCGTCTGCATCGATGTTCTAAACGCACCAAGACAAAGCCTAAGTCCCTGATTGTGTATAGGATCAAGCAGCTGCAAGTAAGACTTGCGTGCCGATCCATACACAATGCATCCATAATCAAGTTTTAATCTAATTAAAGATTTATACAGACGGAGCAAAACCTTTCGGTCTGCTCCCCATTCTGTATTGCCAATAACTTTTAAAATATTGAGAGCTTTTAAGCCCTTCTTTTTAACATATTTAAGATGGAGGGCACACAAGATAGTCTCCTCCACAACTGGAATTGGATTTTTGTCCAGAAACAACTGTGGATCTAAGTGGAGACCTCTTCTCTGGCAGATATGCATACAAACCGTTGTTGCCTTTGAGAATCTAAAACCATTGTCAGTTGCCCATTGCTGAAGTTTGTTCAAACAAAGCTGCAACTTACGTTCAATGATACTCATAATGGACATCTATAGCAAATCTGAAAATCATCGACATACAACGAGCAATCCACACCAGGTGTTAAACACTGGGTGATGCTGTTAATCTTCACAGAAAATAAAGTTACAGACAGGATACTACCTTGAGGCACACCCATCTCCTGTGGGTGGAGGTCAGACAAAGTTGACCCCACCCGGACTCTAAAAGATCTATCTTGTAAAAATTGAGAAATAAAAATAGGAAGTCGATCTCTAAGGCCCATGCCATGGAGGTTGTTTAAAATCCCATACTTCCACGTGGTATCGTAAGCTTTCTCCAAATCAAAAAAACACAGAAACCAAGTGCTGATTATGGATGAAAGCCTCCCTACAAAACGTTTCAAATCAAACAAGATGATCAACCGTGCTACGTCTAGATCTGAACCCACATTGCACGTTAGTGAGCAATGAATGAATGAATGAATATGTAACGACACCCTAGCACGAAAAAATACATCGGCTATTGGGTGTGACACTATGGTTGAACCCCAGCACTATGAAAATGAATGAATGAATGAACGTTTAACGACACCCCAGCACGAAAAATACATCGGCTATTGGGTGTCAAAATATGGTAATAGAAATAAATAAGGTGATGATCAACATCAATAGAAATATTCAAGATATAAATAAAAAAACGTGTAAATACAAATACAAATATCACGGAAAATATCACAGTGTAAATACAAATATTACGGATACTGACTTTTATTCCAAACTTTAATTTGTGCTGTATTGGCCATTCTCTAAGAGAATGTTACACCCCGCGCAGGGGTTAGTGAGCAATTTGTGGGATTCAAGATACCAGACAAGTCTACGATTGATCATTCGTTCCATGGTTTTACAAATGCAGCTTGTCAAAGCGATAGGGCGATGACTAGTAGGATTAGTTGGATCCTTACCAGGCTTGGGAATAGGAATAATAATTGCTTTCCTCCAATCAGAAGGAAAGTCTCCAGATATCCAGATGTTATTAAAAATATTCAAAAGAACCATCAAAGATGATTCAGGTAAATGTTTCAATAACTGATAATGAATTTCATCTGGTCCTACTGAAGTATCATGGACTCTACGAAGAGCATCCTGCAATTCCTCCATAGAGAAACGCCTTTTGTACACTTCAGCATTTTCAGATGAAAAATTAATGGACTGCTTTTCAGCTTTAGTTCTAAGAGATGTAAATACATCTGTACTGAAAGCAGAAGATGAATTATGAGAAAAGTTGTCTCCCAATGCATTGGCAATATCACGGTGAGACGTAACATCTATGTCATTGACAGACAAATGATGAACTGTATTACTGGATTCTTTACCTTTGATTTTTCGGATCCTATTCCAGACAGATTTTTCTGATGTTTGAGAATTCAACTTGGAGACAAAAGTTCTCCAAGATTATTTCTTACTCTAAACTCTCGACGAGCCTTAGCCCTAGAAATACGAAATGCATCCAGGTTGTCTACTGTAGGTTCACGTTTGAACCGCTCAAGCAACCTGTTTCGCTCTTTGAATGCATCCTTACATGTGTCATTAAACCATGGTTTATTGAAACGCTTTGGCACTGCCGAAGTCTTAGGTATAGTTTCATCTGCAATGTCCTTCAAGATGGAAGTGAACAAAGACATGGGATCATCAGCATCAGCAATGGCAAAATGTTGCAGTCGAGTGCTGCACAGATGCTGAAACTGACCCCAATTTGCCTTCGCCAACTTCCACCTTTGAACCCTTTTCAAGTGATGGTGGTCCGTCATTCTCCAACATAATGGGAATGAATGAATGAATGAATGTTTAACGAATGAATGAATTAATTAATGTTTAACGACACCCCAGCACGAAACAGACATCGGCTATTGGGTGTCAAACTATGGTAATGAAACAAATAAGGTGATGATCAACATCAATATAAAAATTCAATAAAAAGTGTAAAGAACTGATAACAAAATATCATAGAGATACTGAATTTTACTCAAACTTTCAATTTGTGCTGTATTGGCCATCCTCAAAGCGAATGTTACACCTCTGCACCACGGTGAGGTTACAGCACACGCCATAATGGGAAAGTGGTCGCTACCACAAAGGTCTGAACCAACTTTCCAGGAGAAATCAAGAAAAAGTGAAGGACTACAAAGGGTTAAGTCTAGAGAAGTGAAAGAACCACTTGCAGAATGAAAATATGTATGACTGTTATCATTAAATAAAAGCAAGTAATTTTTGAGAATTAAGTCTTCGAATTGGTTACCTCTAATATTGACATCCTCGCATCCCCACAAAGTGTGGTGACCATTAAAATCTCCCATAACAATGAAGGGAGTAGGGAGGTGTTCAAGAAGACCTTGAACATCCCTAGGATGAAAATTAAAATGATTACGAGGTGGCAAGTAAACTGAACACAGAGTTATAGTTTATGAGCCGTGACCTTT
>JAECMU010196157.1:0-11123 GCA_016106625.1 Dracogyra subfuscus
AGCTTTGGGTACATCCAACTGAAAAATACACAAATATTATATTGATTTCCTTAGAAATTAGACAAGGCATGGTAGACCAAACACTTTTAAGGCATTTTCACCATTTTCAGGGCACTTATTTTTCATTAAAAATACACATTTTAAACAAATTAAAATATACATTGATGTAATTTACGTGCTGGCTTTAATAAATGAATGGCAAAAGATATAAAAGTCATATTTTATTAATTAATAATAAGGTACCTTTTTGGGTGTTTTATAAAGGTAATTTTAGAATTAATTACTGAAAAAGGCTTATTTAATCTCTGGCAAGCTAGGGAAAACACTATATTAATTAAACAACTATAAAACCCCAAACATAAAACCCTTAATGTCAAAACATGTTATTTTGTTATTCTTGGTCTAGAGTTACATATTTTGTTTAATGACACCACTAGAGTACACTGATTAGACTTGTAGAGTCTAAGACTAGCATCATGATAATGCCATACAAACTGGAGCACATTGATTAATCAACAGCTATTGGATGTCAAACATTTGGTCATTCTGACTCGTAGTCATCAGATGAAACCCAATACATTTTTCCTAAGTCAACAAGAGATCTTTTATATGCACTTTCCCACAGACAGAAAAGCACATACTAATTATTACTATAGCCAGTTGTGGTGCACTGGTTGGAACAAGAAAACCCTCAATCAGCTGAATGGATCTACCGAAGTGGTTTGATCCTGCAATGCAAGCACCTCCAGTGAGCACTCACCCATACATAATGAATGAATGAGTGTGATGTCATTAAGGATTTCAGTCTTGATCGTAAAGTTTTATAACCACAGGCCTTGAATCCCCTAATGATAGCCTTGAAAAAAGAAAGAATGACATGCTTTATTTAACGATGCACTCAACATTTTTTATTTATGGTTATATGGCATCAGACATGGTTACGGACCACACAGATATGAGGAAAGCCACTGTCGCCACTTCATGGGCTAATCTTTCTGATTATGTCATGTCATAGGGTTTAATGTGCACATTCAGAACAAGCTGTTGTAGCGCATGCCTGTCATCCAAGACAGACTTTCTGATTTAGCAGCAAGGGATCTTTTATATGCACCATCCCACAGACAGGATAGCACATACCTCGGCCTTTGATATACCAGACGCGGTGCTGTGGTTTGAATAAGAAATAGCCCAGTGGGCCCACTGACTGGGATTGATGCCACATGGACTGTACAACAGGGCTACGCTCCCCTGATAGCCTTGGATAGAGAATATGAGTGAAACTGAACATTTGGACATGCATTAATGCACCATCGTTAATGATAGAAAAATGTATGTAATATCTAATAAAACATTTTTACCAACCCTTTTTGGTTTCCAAGATTTTTCAATAACATCCTTTCCACAATATCCCTTGACAATGGCTGTTGTTAAACCTACAAAATAAAATAGCAAGGTGTTTAGTGAACATTATTATACAGTACTATATCTATCTATCTAATCTATCGAATCTATCTATCTATCTATCTATCTATCTATCTATTTAATCAATTTTATTTGAACAATTGACTATTGTGTACTATTAGAAATATATCATCTTTACATAAGAGTTAACAGGAACTTACTTTGAGCAGCATGGTAGATTAAACACACATTAAGTAGTAACACTATACAATGAATATAGAAAGTGAAAACTATTTCTGTTCTTTTGAGTTAAAACACATTCTGTATTAAACAGACAGGATTTTTACCAGTTGAAAATGAAGACAATGAAAAGTGAAAAGAAAACTGTAAATTATATTTTTACAAAGTAGACAGATGTGTCCTGGGGCCTGGATGTTCAGGGATTGTGAATCATTTGAAAGAAGATCAACAGTATTAAGAAAATACATAAAACTAAAACTCACCAATCATTTTGCGAATGTGATGTAGCATAAAACTTTGACCTTTGACCGTCAACGAACTGAACTCTATGCCATCTCTGACAAAAGGCTTACTACACTGTAGATAAAATAATCAAAATAAAATGAAAATTAATAGCATTGAACAATATGACCACCATATACAAGCATCTAACCAGCTAATATTTCAACTGTATAATGTAGGGAAAGGTCCTTATATAGGCTATGCCTGTTGACCAATCCCATCTGTTAATATAAACAGAAATAAATATTGTTTTAAACCAAGTATTTATTTTGTGATAATAAAGAAATATATTATCATTTTAAATCTAAATATGAATAAAAGATGGAACTCAGTATTTTTGCTATTAATATATTATACTTTAAATAATGGATTCAGTGGGCCTTGTTTCTCTAAAAATGCATTATAAATGAAACTTACATTCATTTGGAATACCAAACCTAGTTATTGTATGATCCAAAATATTTTAATTGAACTACAATCGGGGGAATTCCATCATAGGTTTCTTTTTTTAAATTTGGAACTCTTCTGGTGATGAGACATGTAAAATAAGAAAAACAAACTAGCAGAGATGAGGCTATATATACGACAACCGTATAATGCATTGTTGGATTTTATATAAACGATCGCCGTGTATAGACACTTGGAAAATGAGGGCTAGCTATATACATGACAAATAATACAAAATATATTATTTCATGACAAAAATAACTGCAAATATGCTGAAATAAAATAATAAACTCACCAAATTATTTTGATTGGTTCGCAAAGGAGTATTTCGGTTTTAATGTATAGCGTAAAAAACCCAGTGTACTGTTGCATATTTTGTCATCCAAAGGTTGTCTAATTATTACTTAACCCTGTTGAATCCAGTTGTACATGCAGGGACAAGTTCAGCCTGTTGTTTGTGCGTGTGTGCACATTAACTCCTCCAGATAAAACACCGTCCCTCCACCCCAAAAAGGTTGTAGTAATAATAATAACAATAATATTATTATTATTACATGTATTATAATGTTGGAAAAATCACGTTGAGGTGGGGTTGGTGGGGGTGGTTGTTATGGAAACATTACATAAATTTAGAAGGGGACCCAGGAGCAGTCTCAGCTTTACTACTAGCCAATAACAAAATGTATTTTGAGTTTTATTGCCCCTTGCAATTTTGAGCATTTGAAATGTGACTAAATACAGGAAAATAACCTTTAGTCATATTTATTTTCGGTAAAATTTACTTTCTTTTACAAAAGTTGCAATCAGTGAAAAATGATTAAGTTCAAGCCCTGTTGTTAGTTTGTGTACTGTCCGTGGTTAATTTCTCTTTCAATAAAGTACTTT
Source organism: Dracogyra subfuscus (assembly GCA_016106625.1). NCBI lineage: Eukaryota > Metazoa > Mollusca > Gastropoda > Neomphalida > Peltospiridae > Dracogyra > Dracogyra subfuscus. Next base: position 3,256 of record JAECMU010196157.1, read on the forward strand.
TAGGTACAAATCGAATGTACATATTGTCATATAATACCTTGTTGGGTCAATAATTAGGTCAACCAACTGTGACAGAGCGTGTTTAAAAACTACTTTACATCATTGCGATGAAACAATAACAAAACCCCAAAATTTATCATATGACGGGAAAAGCTTGTGGCATACATCTACCATTCACAAAATAAATTTTATTTAAACAAAGTATGAATAGGATTAAATTTGTGTTATAAAATAACAGTTATGCCCCCCTCGTAGGATTAATTTTAGAATAGCCCTAATGTACAAATAACACTCACCTCAAATTTAATTATGTATCTTTTGGCACTTGGATCATTTGGCTTGCTGTTGAAATACAAGAATTCATCAGAATTAAATGTTTTGCCTGCTATAAAAATATTCAGTGTCACTCACAGAGGCATCTATAAATGTGCATCTCAATGTACGTTAATTTTATTGTTTTTAAAAATAATTTTCAGTATTCCTTTTGGCACAAATATGTTGTAAACGCTGCACCAGCGTAATCTATGAAGGAATACAAAAGATTTTATAGTTTTTCATGAAATATTATTTTAAAATATGATAAACATTGCATTGTAATAAGCCATTCATAACAATATACCAAAAACAATTTTTTTTTAATGTAAAACCCAAAATGATTTTCAAAGTCTACATCTTCATACACTGCATCTTAGGGTGATACAAATAATGAGTGTATACTGATTTAGTCATTATACTTACACGCCTGAGGTGTAGTTGTGAAAATTGTGAGTCTTAGGGTGATACAAATAATGAGTGTATACTGATTTAGTCATTACACTTACACGCCTGAGGTGTAGTTGTGAAAATTTTGAGTCTTAGGGTGATACAAATAATGAGTGTATACTGATTTAGTCATTACACTTACACGCCCGAGGTGTAGTTGTGAAAATTGTGAGTCTTAGGGTGATACAAATAATGAGTGTATACTGATTTAGTCATTACACTTACACAATCGAGGTGTAGTTGTGAAAATTGTGAGTCTTAGGGTGATACAAATAATGAGCGTATACTGATTTAGTCATTACACTTACACGCCCGAGGTGTAGTTGTGAAAATTGTGAGTCCCCTGGAACATCGCCAGAATCTCTCCAACTTGTTTCATTGTGTCATCTAGAAAAAAGGAGAAAATTTACACAACGTAAAAAGACAGACAGAGAGAGATACAATTTATGCAGTATAAAGGCCACAGGTCGACAATACAATCATAAGCTTGTTATACATTCAGAGTATGCATGACATTTGTACAATACATTTAAACATTTATGTATTTCTGGTATGTACACTATATTATTTATGATACTAAACGTTCCTTATATTCCGGTTACATACAAATAAAACAAATGTCACAATTTCCCATTTACAAAAGCCAGAAATACATAATTAAAACTGGAAATGACAATTCCACATATAGACTAGAGTCGAATCTATTATAGATAAGAAGTATTTATTAACAAAAGGTCTGTCATGATTCTCCTTTGTATATAGACTATCATGACGTGCCTGAGATACACAGACGAGTTTAGACTGGTAACAGTATACAACAATACATACCATCCACTCGATATGCTTCTGTTATGAACTGAAAAGGAGAAACAAATTACACTTGCAAAACTTAGTTAACTCTACTGGGATTAGAAAACATAATTAATGAAAATATTAGTCAGTTTACAGAACTAACAAAAACTGTTTTGTTTTTTTAAACTTGAAGATCTGAAGCTGGTTGTTCAAGTGTTTATTAGCTTCACCACTGGTTAACAAATATGTTTAAGAGTAAGACTGAATCAATATAAGTAATAATTAAAAAACATACAGTTAACATTTCATTTACAGCAACCAAATATATTCATACATAATCAAATATAAAGCTTATTTGATATCTGCAAAAATAACTCAAAGATTTTTTTTTTGACAAACCCATTGTTAATTTAACAATGCTTTGAACAATTGGGCCCTGACATTTGCACAAAATTTTATTTAAAATTATATGGAATTATTAATATGTACATGTACCTACATCTGATTTATCTAGAGCAACAGTTATTCAAAATTATTCACCACATAAAAATATGCAGTTATGTGAAAGTTTGTTTTGTTTAACACCACCACAATAGCACATTGATTAATTAATCATCGGCTATTGGATTTCAAACATTTGGTAATTCTGACACGTACATGTAGTCATCAGAGGAAACCCACTACATTTTTCCTAATGCAGCAAAGGATCTTTTATATGTATTTTCCCCAAAATAGGAAAGCACATACAATGGCCTTTGTCCAGTTGTGGTCCACTGGTGGGAAGAAGAATAAATCCAATCAGCTGAATGGAAGCACCTTGAGCAAGCTAAATCCCACCCACTGCAGTTATGTAAACCAAACCCTCTTTAGATGAGAGGTAAAAACAAACCACCTGATATAAAATCAAATACAGAGATGTGTTAAGTTAACGAGCTACTCTCGATATACTAAGTCAAAACCTATACTAGCTCGAATGCTTTTTTTTTTTACAATTTAGATTGACCGTTCAAAATTCGCGCCAAAATTTCCTCAAATCAAACTGCGCACCTTTTTCTCTTTGGCTTATTAATGCTCCATTCAAAATTCTATAGCACCACCACCCACTCCCACCTGCTACCAATATCGGACGGACTGCTGGTGCTCACTTGCACCTGCCAGTGCAGGTGGTCCCCTCTCCCCCCACCCAACTTTCTGTCTTGATGGAAGAGCTTGCTTCGCAAGCACTTGCACCCACGACAGGCATGCGCTACAACAGCTTGCTCTGAATGTGCACGTTAGACCCTATGACCTGACCTGTGTCAAGAGGATTCCATTACATGTGTGTGGTGCATACCTTTTCAAAAGGGGCGAAGGAGTAGGTGGGCAGCATGTAGGTGTATGTTCTGTGACTGCAGTGGTGCTGTCCGTCGAAACCCCTCGTTCCACGGGTGTAAGCTGTAATAGAGAAGACATTCAGTCATACGATGAGAATTTGAAATAACTATTGATCAAATGTATGAACAAAAATATCTGCATATTTCTTTGATTGATTAAAACATATTTGATTGCTTTTTAAAGAACAAATGGATTAGGCATAAGTTACACAACTTACTAGGCCTTCTCCAAAATACAGACCTATAACGACAGTAATAAATTTAGCATATTCCTAAAAATGACAGACCTTCGTTTTTAAACACTATGGCATAATTTTTCACTATTGCTTACATGACACATTTAAATACTAATCCATACTTGTGACATCACACTATTGTCTTAGGTATAGATTATTTTCAGGTCAGAGATTCAAATACAAAACAGACATAACTTGTACACTGTAAACAAGTACAACACTTTAGCCCATGAGTTAAAGTTTGTTTTTGTTTAACGAAACCACTAGAGCACGTTGCTTTATTAAACATATGGTCATTTTGACAATCATAGAGGAAATCTGCTACATTTGTTTTATTAGTAGCAAAGGATCTTTTATATGCACATACCAAGACAGGATAGCACATACCACAACCTTTGATATACCAGTTGTGGTGCACTAGCTTAAACGAGAAATAGTCCGCTGACAGGGACCGATCCAAGACCGACCGTGCATCAAGTGAATGCTTTACCACTGAACTATATCCCGCACCCTTTTAGCCCATGAGGACAACCATCTGCCTCAGTGACTGCCAAGGATTTGCTGGCTAAACTATTTTGAGTTATTACAGTGTTTTCCCTAGTATGCTTTAGCATGGTGCAACACCATGCCTCAAAAGTCTAGCACCATCATGCAGCAATCCAGAGCTACAATTTTTATAAAAACCCACTAGCCATGAGATAAGTAATTTTAATAATGTACTAGCCATGAAGTAAGTAATTTTAATAATGTACTAGCCATGAGATAAGTGATTTTAATAATATACTAGCCATGAGATAAGTGATTTTAATAATGTACTATCCATGAGATAAGTGATTTTAAAAATGTTTTAGCCATGAGATAAGTGATTTTAATAATGTACTAACCATGAGATAAGTGATTTTAATAATGTACTAGCCATGAGGTACGTGATTTTAATAATGTACCAGCCATGATAAAAAATTCACTAGCTCTCCTTTTAAGCAAATACAATTTTACTAATATTAATTATAGAATATGTCACCTGAAGAGAGATAGACCTTAAAAGAACCTTAATATTTAAGAAGGGGGAGGGACAGCTTTTGTTTCACTAGCCGTTAGGCAAAATGATAGTAGTTATTACTAGCCCAACATTAAAAATCACTAGCCATGGGAGTGGGGTTACCATAATCTAGAAGCCCTACCCAAGCAGCACACCATCAACACAATTCTACTATGAGATTAAACAAGACTTGTTTGGTAATTACTTCTAAAAGAAAGAATGAAAGAAATGTTTTATTTAATGACCCACTCAACACATTTTGATCATGGTTATATAGTGTCAGGCATATGGTTAAGGACCACACAGAAAATGAGAGGAAACCCGCTGTCGCCATTTCATGGGCTACTCTTTCCGATTAGCAGCAAGGGAACTTTTATATGCACGATCCCACAGACAGGATAACACATACCACGGCCTTTGATATACCAGTTGTGATGCACTGGCTGTGACGAGAAATAGCCCAATGGGCCCACAAACAGGGTTCGATCCCAGACCGACAACGCATCGAACGATTGCTTTACCACTGGGCTACGTTCCGCCCCTACTTCTAAACTGACATGTATTAAATACCCAGTAAATGTTGAGGTCTGCATACAGATTAAGGATTGACAAGTAATTAGAAAATGATAATCTACTGCTGTCAATACATTAGATGGAACAGCTAGCTCTGGGTGAGCAAATCATTTCGCCAAATTATCTTTAAAAATTCAAAACGACAATAATGTTCCAATAAAATGACAATTATTACATGCCATTTAATCGCCAAATTAAAATAAAAGTCGCAATTGTTAAATGTGGCGAGTGTCATAGCTAGCCCTGTGGATACAAGTTTATTTTAATTTTAATTTATTGGGGGTGGAGGGTGGGGGAAGATTGCATTAAAAAATGCCCTGTAAGTGGTGAAAATTTCCCCAAAGTATTTAGTTTATGCCAACTATGCACTGCCACATTTTGAGGAAAAATACTATATTAGTTTTGTGAATATTCCTTGTCATAAAATAAAAGTGAATTCACATGTCCCGCTAAAATGTTAATGAATACTGGATTAAGTTGGAGAATGCACTTGGAAGTGTGGATTCATGAAAAAGTAATTAACTTGTACTCATTGCCATGGGACTCACAAATGTTCACAAATTTCCTCGTACAGTATGGATTCCGTAATAAACATACCAAAAACTCGGATCTGTGGAGGCAGGTGCTTGTTGATTTCTTCAGGGACGTTATCCTTGTTCAGCAACATGTAAACACACAAATTACCACATAAAACCAAACAAAACACACACTTAAAATAGATTAAAGCACTATATTTCATCAATTAATATTTTGACATTTTATATTAATTAGTATTTACCTAAAGAAATGAAATACTGTTAAAGATGTGTATATACATATACACACATATAAATAAAACCATAATGACATAGGATACTGACTTTTTCCAGTGAAGTTAAACATGGGATTTTTTTTATTACAGTCTGAACAGACAGACCATACAAATTGAGGGTAAAGCTATTATTTCTGTTATTTCTGCTACATTGCATAATGACCTAGAGGTCACATTAGTGATTTTGTAATGTAGCTATGCATGTGACATCACATAAGTGGCATCAAAAATCATAACTGGCTATTATATGTTTATGACTTTGTTTAATTGGTCATCATACTCAGCTAATAGAAACAGTGGTAGCGGAATAAAAACATTTACATTCTGTCCTTTAAAAAAACCCACCACACAATCCAACACATGCTAATTTTCATGATTATTATCATTTAATAGTTTTAACATTATATGTTTGTTTTATTTTAAATGTCTAAACTAATTCAAGTTTCCCAAAGTACAACATATATATAACTGATCATTGGTACAAGCAGACAGTGTGTTAAGATGGTTTTATTTACTTATCTTGAGAGAAATGACATTTCCTGCTGCTGACACGCCCTTGTCAGTCCTAGATGCTCTCTGGAATGACATCTGAAATAAAAAAGTAAACAAATAGGGATAAAAGTACTTGCTTATTACATTTAATATTTACAGACACATGTAATAACGTCAAAGTAGAATTCAGTGATTTGTTGGTCTATGAAAAAAAACAACAGAACTTTAAATAAATAATTTATAAAGAAACCAGACCTTAATAAAATATTTATGTAATCTGAAAATATCAGGTCATTAAATGTTTTAATACCTAGTCATGTGCTATACCATTTAGATATTGAATTTCAATTTTGCATGAAATCTTTATAATCTTGAAATGAGAGTGATGTTCATTATCATGTTTCACATCATATTAAAGAAGCTTGGTATGATGAAAACAATGTTAGGCTAGTACACAAATGTAGCCTGACCTTGTGTGGAGTATCGGCGTGCTCCTGGGGAATCAGCTCGGCTTTCAGCAATGCCTGGATTAGTTCCTCCTCTATTGTGGGGAAACCAGCATTCCTGTAAAACACACACAACATGCTAATTAACAGTATATGAAAACAGCTCGGCTTTCAATAACGCCTGGATTAGTTACTCCTCTATTGTGGGGAAACCAGCATTCCTGTAAAACACACACAACATGCTAATTAACAGTATATGAAAACAGCTCGGATTTCAACAACGCCTGGATTAGTTCCTCCTCTATTGTGGGGAACCAGCATTCCTGTAAAACACACACAACATGCTAATTAACAGTATATGAAATCAGCTCGGCTTTCAACCATGCCTGGATTAGTTCCTCCTCTATTGTGGGGAAACCAGCATTCCTGTAAAAAACACACAACATGCTAATTAACAGTACATGAAAACAAAGGGATGTTTATTTAATAATACCTCAGCACTTTAAACTATAGCTCTATTTGGTGTCTAGTATTCAATTATTTTAACATTATCTCGAGAGAGAGAGAGTAAATCTGCTTTGTTTGCAAAACATACTCAAAAACAAAATCAGGAAGTGATCTTTCACAGGCACTGACCAGACAGGACAGCACACACCACAGCCTTTGATGCATAAAGCTGCAAAGCACTGGATGTGACATCCTGTTGGGGAAATTACAAAATAAAAGCCATGATGGCCCACATGTCATATGCTGAATAACAAAATGAATAAACAAAACTGCTAGACAAGTTTTTTTAAAAGTAGTTAAAAACATTAATCCATCACAGAAAAAGAACACAAATATTATGGACAGTAATCATTCATAACTTCAGACAAACACAGATTTATAGACTGTATTACAGTCCGATTATCAGCAAGAGTCACTGAGTTATCTCCCTTCGGACATGACAGAATTCACAGTATCGTAATGTTTTGCAGTAAACAGTGTGAATTAAGTCCTGTCTTTTATATATATATATTTATATATGGGTCATTCTCACAATACCTGCCAATTTCACATAGATACAACGAAAAAAAAAAAAATGGCTGGAACCTTATATAAACTTCACTGTTGACTGCCAATATCATACTGACAACATTGCACTCAATTTTCAGATACTTTATTGATCTCCACTGATTTTATCAAGATTTTCTTTTTTTCATTCATTCCGGAATTGAATTGAAACATTCCGGAGTTAAAATTAAAATCTCCAAAATGAAACTGCAAATCTACCATAATCTATGAAGAGGTGAAAAGAGCTATTTTGTGCCAAAGTTTGCCACACTCCTTACTACCACCCAATAA
>JAECMU010196225.1:0-11820 GCA_016106625.1 Dracogyra subfuscus
AGAGAGAGAGAGAGAGAGAGAGAGAGAGAATGAAGCAATGGAGTAAGAGAAAGTTCAGAATTCTCAATAGGATGGCCACAGGCACAGATTGGAGTATCCGATATAAAACGTAAACGCTAATATTTAGACGAAGACGACAGTGTAATATATCTGGTCTTCTCTCGCACGTGTAAAAAGAAAATGGAGTTTTAGTTTTGTTTGCATATAAGTGTTTTATAAAGCAACTTATGGATAAAGAATTTCTAGTATTTATTGGTAGTTTGTTCCATAATTAGTTTTGTTCGGCTTCTAAATCTCTGCAAGTGATCAGTATCACGCAATGGGTAGCGATAATGTTCTGATGCAATTTTTCGGATAGGTAAGCCGGAGTCATACCTTTACAAAGTCGATACATCATACATCATTTGTGGCATTTTCTTCTCTGATAAAGGCACAGAACCAGTTTCCTTGTATAATGACTGATGAGATGTTCCACGAACAGCACCACAAATGGTGCGTAGAGCATCTAATTGAATATTTTCAAGCTGCTCAGATAGATACAATGTACAGTTGTCCCAAATTACATCAGCATAGTCAAAAAGAGGAAGGATAAATGTGTTGTATATTTTTTCCAACGATTTCCCAGATAACCTATATTTAAACGACCGAAGGCAACTGGTCATTTTAGATGTTTTATCAATAACAGTTTGCACACGAAGTCGCCATTCACCAGACTGTTTGAAAACCAGTCCCAAATGTTTATGAAAATTAACTTCTATAATTTCCTCATGTTTAAAATACAAAGTGGGTTTAATCAGGGGGGAGACGACTTCCGCGTGAAAGTGAGTGTTTTTGTTTTGGCAGAACTAAATTTAACAAGCCACCTTTTGGCCTAGTTATTAAGTTAATACGTTTTAGATCAGAGTTTAAAATATTACTGGCGACCTGTGGGTCATCCACTTTTGTGAATAAAGAAGTATCGTCAGCGAAGAGTCGTATGTTTGAGTCTATTCCATTTACTATGTCGTTGATATATATTAAGAATAGCATTGGACCAAAAACTGGACCTTGGGGCATGCACAGCAGGTATGATTTTAGTACTTGAAAATTTCCCTTCAATACCTACTCGTTGTTTACGGTGAGACAAATAATTTTCGAACCAATATAAGAGGTTGCCCGAAATTCCTATAGATTTTAATTTCATTACCATACCGTTATGCCAAACTCTGTCAAAGGCTTTACTAATATCACAGAAAACAGCTCTAACCTCCTTGCCCTTGTCCAACGCCTGGCAAATAAAATTATACAGGTCAAGAAGTTTATTAACTGTCGAGTCCCCTGGTATAAATCCCGATTGAAATTTGGTTATAAAACTATTATAATTTAAGAAATTGAACACATGATTAAAAATACATTTCTAATAAGTTACTTAGAATTGATATCGGTCTATAGTTACTAATATCGTGGACAGAACCTTTTTTATGGACAGGTGTAACATTGGCTAGTTTCCAATTTGAGGGGAAATATGAGCGTTGTATTGAAAGATTAAAAAGTCAAGTTAGTGGATAGGAAAGTTCTGAAGCTAACATTTTTAACAACGTATTGCTAATGAGATCTGGACCAGTAGACTTTGTCGGATTTAATGACTTATAGGTAGTACTAAAGCAAATAACTTCCGGCTGGGTCAAAGTTCGAGGTGCACCGAACTTTTGATAGAGAAGTAAACACCACAAGTCCTGTGATTGGATATAAATGTGAGTGTGTTGCTTGTAAAAAATAATAGTTTTATCTGGGTAAAAAAAATATGCAATTTTATTTCATCTAGTACCAATGTGTAAAGTAGCCTTGTGCTTGAAACATGTATGGGGTACCTGTAAAAAAAAAAGTGCTCAAATTTTGTGCGAAACTAGGGTAGTCATAGACGCTACCAGTTATCTCAGAACCGAGCAGCTTAACCCCCAATTTTCTCTGGATCACTTGAAGTGTGAGGGGTGGTAGTATTTATATTCGTGGCGTTTATGTTGATTGATACGCTGCAGGTAGGAGTTTTAGACACATATGTTACTATTGTCGTCTATGGGATTTGATTTGGTGGTATACACCCTTAAGATATCTTCTACCTCTTCTGTGTTAAATTCAGTGTGATCCAGTGTTACGTTTGATAAAGCATCAATCTCCGGGACCTCGGAAGGAAGGTGGTCAAGAGTCGACTGCGTAATAAAGAAGTTATTAAAGGGAGATTCCTGAGTTTGTTGCATTGTAAGATGTTTCCCACTATTAAAATATTTCTACGATTAAGCTTACATATTAAATATATTTTCTTGTTTAGAATATTAGTTTCTGTATATTCAGTGTTTTTCTGGTTGTCTTAATATTTATAAGAAGCCCAAACTGGATTTTGTCTTCAAATATGTTCGTACGTACGAAAAAATATTGTTTTCGGAAATAAAATAAAAAACAAATATTAGAACGATCAGAAACACGTTTAATATTCAGCCACTAATATTTTAAACAAGAAAATATATTTAATATGTAAGTTTAATCGTAGAAATATGTTATTAGTCGATAACATCTTAAAACACTGAAGCAAACTCAGGAATGTCCCTTTAAAGGCATTAGCTATAGCTGTTGGGTTATTTACTACAAAAGCATTACCTAACAGTGGTATAGCAGTAGAACTGGTGGCGCAGCGTCCTTTTAAGTATGTATTTAACAACTTCCACCAGTCTTTCTCACCTAAAGTAGCCGAATTATTTATTTTATTATCTAATTTTTTAAAGTAGTCCAAAATCGTTCTGGAAAGAAATTTAAGAGTGAGTACATTAAGATTTGTCACATATCGAGAAGAAAAAACAAACTTAGATCAAGAATGCTTCCGTGCGACCACCAAATCGTACAGGGCGTGCGGGAGTCGCACGGTAGTATGTTGATGATTCGCACACGTTGTAGGGGTGTCGTGTGTATTTCGGACAGGTCGCATGCCGGTGCGACATTTTTCAAATGTTTAAAATTATCGTACGGCTGTCTCTAGGTTCGCACAGTTCGCATTGGTTGCATAGAGGTTGTAGTGAAATCGTACGGCAGTTTGATAGGTCGTATAGGACTCTGAAGTGCAGCTATAAATATCTGCGTCAAAAGACTCTAGTTTTATGCGATTCGCATCCTCTGAACGGCGCTCCCATTGGTTGTACAACAGTTTTATCATGTGCGCACGGGTTGCACGTGAGTTGAATAAAAATCGCACAGGGCTTGCACGGGGCTCGTACAGGTCGCACAGCAGTCGCATGAACGTTTAACCGTTGTCGGGCGTTTCGCAAGGAAAAGTCGCACGGGAGCTGAAAGACAGTCGCACGACAGTTGCACAAGTGAGACTGTGTCTGAAAAAAATAAGTAATTCGTAAGGGTCTCGCACTACTGTACGATTTTTCAGTCGCACCGAAGTTATAAAAAAATCGTTCAAGTGAGAACGGGGTTTTATCAGTTGAGACAGTTGGAGGCGGTTGCACAGATGATCAATGCTTGGGTTGTTTCGTTCTAGAACATTAGCACTGAAATCTCCAACCATGATAACCTTATCAATTCCATCATCTAAACCACAATAAAATGATTCTTCGATTAAGTTCCATGAATCTACTCCACAAGAAGGGAATCGGTAGAAGGTTCCTATTAAAAGTTTATTATTTGTCATTGATTATCTCTACCCAAACAGCTTACAAACCACGAATGTCCATATTTGTGCGATGTTTCGAGATAATATTATTTTTTACATAAACTGCTACACCACCCCAGTTGTTAGTTAATCTGTCCTTGTATGTTGGTTGTAAAAAATAATAGTTTCATCTGGGTAAAAAAATATGGAATTTTATTTCATCTAGTACCAATGTGTCAAGTAGCCTTGTACTTGAAACATGTATGGGGTACCTGTAAAAAAAGTTCTCGAATTTTGTGCGGAACTAGGGTAGTCATAGACGCTACCCTTTATCTCAGAACCGAGCAGCTTGACCCCCAATTTTCTCTGGTTCACTTTAAGTGTGAGGGATGGTAGTGTTTATATCCGTGGCGTTTATGTCGATTGATACGCTGCAGGTAGAAGTTTTAGCCACATATGTTACTATTGTCGTCTATGGGATTTGATTTGGTAGTATACACCCTGTAGCCTTTAATAATGAGAATCGTATCATTTGGGATATTGGGATTTAAGTGGGTTTCGGATATGGCAGTAACATCGTAATTACACAATTCAGTCGTCAACAAATACTGTGGCCAATGGAGGGGTAGGCATATTTATCAAGCTCCCTTCAAGAAATACCTTAACTGCAAAGGTGCCAACCGGCACCCACAGTTCCAACTACAATGCAGAAACCCATGCACTTATTCAGGCTGCTACAATGATCAAGGATGCCAAAGAAGATTGTCAACAAGTTGTCTTCCTCACAGATGCTCTCTCAGTCCTACAAGCCTTGCATGGAGAACAAATTCCTCACCTGATGGAAGCCATGCAAGAGGTAACAAAGGAAAGACGAGTAGCTCTACAGTGGATCCCAGCACACTGTGGGATTCCAGGAAATGAGGAAGCAGACAGGCTAGCCAAGCTAGGAGCTATTCAAAAAGAAAATTTAATTTGTTTGTTTTTAAATGTACAGCCCAGCAACATCATTAGCTTCTCAGAGAAGAAAACCTTGATAAAGGCAACCAACAGACCCAGGACAGAACAAGATGATTACCACCTTCTCAGTCGCTTGGAACAAGTAATTGTGTTGAGACTCCAGACAGGCCACAACCGACTGAAATTCTCACATGTTCAGAATGTTCAAACTTGCAGCACCAGCAACCTGCAGTTGTGGCCTGGAAGACCAAACAGCAGAACACATATTGCAGACGTGTCCAACTCATCAAGACTTGAGACAAGCTGAGTGGCCAATCGAGACTGCCCTACACACCAAACTCTATGGAAAGAGAGGCGAACTGGAAAAAACAGCTCATTTTATCTTACAGACTGGACTATTGGTATAAATTGTGAAAGAGAAAAAAACAACACACAATTCAGTTTCTACTAAGTCAAGGTTAGCTTCTAGACCACACACGTTAATGTGGACAATGGATGTATGTGCTACATTCTGTGTAGCTGCAGGCCCAAATCAATAATAAGAATAAAATAATAGTTATACCCCTCGAACCCCAGAAGTGACAACACATATACATGAAGAGACACGTGAAATCTGCCATCTGCTTACTCCTTGCATTACTTTTCACTTTATTGAGTTATTTCCGTCCCCAACGTCTTGAGATTTTTTAAGAGTCTCTTACCGTGAACTTGTCGACATAACCACCATTGATCCTAGAGCAGAGAGAATTCTAAAGGAAGGAAGGCAGAAAATGTTTTTTTTTACTGTTATACATGGCGTCAGACATATGGTTAAGAACCACAAAGATGTTGAGGGAGAAAACCCGCTGTCGCCACTACATGGGCTACTCTTTTTTATTAGCAGCAAGGGATAATTTATATGCACATGATGTACTAGTCTGGAGCGAGAAATATCCCAATAGACCCACCGACGAGAATCGATCCCACACCGACCGCGCATTAAGCGAACGCTATTCCACTGGGATATCGTATCGCCCCGAATTCCAAAGGAAATCGCTAAATAACATTAAATGAAGTAAGGAACAACATTTCATATTAATAAAAGAAAGATGACTGGGGAGGCGTAAACAATTAAGATAGGGGCGTAGGGGCGGATTACAAGAGGGTTCCAAGTTGCACGGAAAGGGCACCCCTCCCCCATCCCCGGCTAAAAAACAACAAGTACACCGCGTAGATCTAAACTGATGTCCACATAAAATTTCGAATTTCGAATTATAAAAATTTACATATTGTTTCGGAACCCCACTCCCTTACCTAAACCAATATTTTACTACGTACAGAACACGTATAGTTGTCGCTTGGTTTTTCTCCTCTCCCCCCCCCCCCCTCGTTTTGTGGGGAGTCTTGAGGGATTGTTTTGTATCGTGTGGAATTGTAAAAGTAAATACAAATTCTACCATCAAGGAAAATGTTCTATATCCTGTGTTTGCCATTTTTAATCGGATATTATGCGTTATGTGTGTATGCAAGTGTGTATGATTGTGTGCGTACATGCATGTATGCTTGATTGTGTACACATATATGTCCATGTGTGCGTGTGCATGTGTGTGTGTATGTGTGCCCCAGTGTGTGGGCATGTGTGTGTGTGTGTGTGTATCTGTGTCTTTCTGTCTGTCCGTTTATATTTATATATATATATGTGTGTGTGTGTGTGTGTGTGTGTGTGTGTGTGTGTGTGTGTGTGTGTGTTCGCATGTGCGTGTGCGTGTGTGTATGTGTGTGTTTGTACGTGTGTGTACGTGTTTGTGTGTGTGCGTATGTGTGTATTTATATATTTCTGTGCGTGTGTATGTGTACGTGTGTGTGTGCGTTTGTGTGTGTGCGTATGTGTGTATTTATATATTTATGTGTGTGTGTGTGTGTGTGTGTGTGTGTGTTTGTATGTCTGTGCGTGTGTATCCATGAATTACAACTGGTGTCATACCTATTTTCGTCCTTGTTATTATCTCACACATATACATGTTCAACAGTACCTGCAGATGTGTATAGGTAAAGCCCCAGTCCCACTGTGGCGAATAGTTCGGGGAATCAATACGAATAAAGAAAAATGGATTCGCCTGCGAATGGTGGCGATAATTTGTTAAAACATTCGGTGTCAATACTAATACGAAAGCGGCAGCGAACTAATAAGAAGTAATTCGAACCTTTACGATGATGCACGATGCGCAACGAATGCCGGTTCGTATTAGTTCGCAGTGAAAAATCGCCATAATGGGGCCTGGGGCTTAAGGTTAATTACAGCCAAATCTCCCCAGTGGCGAATTATTGAGAATACTAATAGCGAAGTGAATGTGTTCGCCGAGTGAACTGTATTTCTACCTCGTGTATACCTGCATAAAATGTTAATGCATTTATTTACACCTGGCTGTGTAACTTGTCATCCGTCATCCTTATGTAATTCACTTATCTGTCCTCTCATCACTCAAACCGGTCTCGGTGGCGTCGTGGTTAGGCCATCGGTCTACAGGCAAGTAGGTGCTGGGTTCGGATCCCAGTCGAGGCATGACATTTTTAATCCAGATACCGACTCCAAACCCTGAGTGAGTGCTTCGTAAGGCTCAGTGGGTAGGTGTAAACCACTTACGCCAACCAGTGATCCATAACTGGTTCAACAAAGGCCATGGTTTGTGTTATCCTGCCTGTGGGAAGCGCAAATAAAAGATCCCTTGCTGCTAATCGGAAAAAGTAGCCCATGAAGTGGCAACAGCGGGTTTCCTCTCAAAATCTGTGTGGTCCTTAACCATATGTCTGACGCCATATAACCGTGTTGAGTGCGTCGTTAAATAAAACATTTCTTTCATTCTTTCTCATCACTCAAATTACAATAAAGAACAATTCAATTATTTGAATCAAGATTATCGTTCAATAGCCTGATGGTTAGACCGATATCCTGGTTTTACTACAGATAAAGGAAATGAAAAATATATACATATTATTAATTTTGTTTAGCAACATCGCAGCACGTTTTAAACTACTGTTGTTTGGTGGCTTATGTTAGGCTCATAAGACTGATTGTCACGACGGAGTTTGGCAACTCGCCGATTGCTTGACTTCTCCGACTATCCAGTTGCTAGTATGAGCGTTCTTACGACTCGATTCTTGCCGTATATATCTCACACACCCGTCGTATATCGGGGGATGGGCAAATTACAGAGTAATTTTCAAGTTGGCCAACACCGTCGTAACCGTTGATAGTATGAGCCTATCATAACATGGATATTTCAGCATTTAGTCGAGACAAAAAGAGTGGAAACTCCACATAGGCTATTTCTGAGAGTATTCCTTTGTATAATTAGTAGTGTGTATGTTTCTGTGTGTATGTATGTGGTGTGTGTGTGAGTGTGTGTGTTTGTGGATGTAAGTGTGTGTGTGTGTATGTGTATGTACGTGTATGTGTGTATCTGTGTGTGTGTGTGTGTGTGTGTGTGTGTGTGTGTCTGTGTATATGTGTATGTACGTGTATGTGTGTGTGTGTGTGTGTGTGTGTGTGTGTGTGTATGTGTGTGTCCGTGTGTCAATTTGTGTGTGTCTCTCTCTTTGTATGTACGTGTGTGTACGTGTGAGTGAGTGTGTGTGTGTGCCTCCTTTTTTTTCTTTTTCTTTTTCTTTTTTTTTTTCCCCCACAATTTTAAATAATATGTATGTTTTTCTGATCATCTTCCTCTCTAATTTGGCTATCATCTACAGCTCGTGGAATATGCGCGGTTGTAATTACGACTATTTCTAATCTAGCTATCGTTTTATGAAGATAATTAAGTAAAAAGAGTAATCCGGTATACATAGCTCAGCACGCACGGACTAGATTCGAGTGTTTATCTATCGATTCCAAACGTCATTTGAGAGTATCCTTTATATTTCCCTGCGTCACTGCTGTAAAAATAGTAATCGGTGATGTGTTTATATTACAGTAAATGAGTTACTTGCAATTAAGCTATGTTTGTGCCGTAAATTGGGAACAGGTATGTACAGGTATGTATATACTTGTAATTAAGCTATGTTTGTGCTGTAAACTAGGTTGAACAAAAGACCGCCCGAGAAATTAACGACATAAATGCTAGGCTGGAGATTCTGCGTGTAAATTCAGATAAATTAAGTAATGAAAAAGTCGAATTACAAGAGACAGTGTATGATCTACAAACACGGTCTATGAGGAACAATTTACTGTTTACTGGACTCAAAGAAAATGATAAAGAAAATACTGAGGACATGTTGTACAACTTCCTAGAAAAGGAACTGAATTTTGATACATCCCAACTTTATTTCGATAGAGTACACAGATTAGGGAAATTGAAAAAAGACAGTGACGGTAAAACACTCAAACCCAAACCGAGACCAATTGTGGCCCGATTTGAGCGCTACTACGACAAGGAAACCGTTCGCCGGAAGTCGTACATGTTAAAAGGAAAACCCTATGGAATAATGGAGCAGTATCCCCACCAGATCGTCGAGAGGCGTAGACAATTGTACCCACTGTTTAGGGAAGCCAAACAAAACAACCAACAGGTTTCGTTTATTGCTGACAAGTTGTTTATAAACGGCAAGCGAATATATCCAAAGGACAAGCCGAGTGAACCAGCGAACCCTACGAGACAAACTCGCAACAGAAGCGGCACATCATCTCCCGAAGCACCAAGCAAGCGAACATGTCACGAACGCCAAGCGCCAACTTCTAGCTATTCTTCTTCCACTGAATAGGGGTACGAAGGGGGTACAGAGTGGGGCCAATGCAACCAGAGCACCGTTACGTCATCCCCAGGAAATGATAAGCTGTGTGATCAAACTGATATTAAATTAGTGTTTTTAAATGTTTGTGGGTTGAAATCCAAATTACTTATACCCGAGTTTCAAGCGTTTTTGAATAAATATGATAGTTTGTGTTTTTGTGAAACGCATACAAGTGATATTGATTTTATAGACATACCAGGCTATAAATATGTAATGAATAATAGATACAGTTACTCATTAAGAAATTCAGGTGGGATTGGTGTAGCTGTGAAAATAAAATATGTTAATTGTGTTGATTTTGATATACGTAGCACATCTGATTACATTTTATGGTTTCGAGTACATATGGGTAACAACAATTCTAGTTTATTAGTAGGAACTGTATATATTCTACCAGAAGGATCACCATACAATACTGTAGACACATTTCAAACAGACATTGTGAAATAACCGATAAATTGCTGGTAAACAAATCTGTACTCCTTGTTGGCGATTTTAATGCCAGAACCAATTTATTACTTGATTATGTACCCACTGACAGAAGTTTAACCTGCTTTGCTGAAATTAATAACCTGTTTTCAAAATGTGTAGATGATGATGACGATTTATTGCACTGCTTAAATATACCACTTGAAAGATACAACAAGGATAAAGGAAAGCCGAATAACAATGGTTATAAATTAATTGAAACTTGCCAGATGAATAATTTGTATTTTATAAATGGTCGAGTTGGTGAAGATAGATGTATTGGCAAAGTAACTTGTAAAGGAGTTAGTTTAGTTGATTATGCAATAGGTACACGGTGTGCTTTTAGATATGTACAAAGTTTTAAAGTTCGTGATTTCGATCCATTATATTCCGACATCCATTGTCCAATTGATCTAACCTTAAGCCATGTCTCTCATGACTTGCCAGTATATACCAATAATTATAGTTTGAAAACAGAGCTATGTAGATGGAAAAAAATCATTACAGAATAATTTTGTTGAAATTATTAACCAAAATGAGGTCGACAGTATCATGCACGATATGGTGAATAGTACTCACAGTCCAAATGTCATTATTAACAATGCAGTCAATAGTATTACCAAGCTTTTCAATCAGTCGGCCAGGACGGTGTTTGGAGTCAAAACAACAGGAAACAATGTACAGTATTGTAAACGGATTAGTAGTGTTCACAAACCTTGGTTTAAAAAGGAATGTATTAATGCTAGAAAAACTTTTCACAGAGCAAAACATATTTATCGGTTACACAATAGCGAAGACAATAAACAAGCTGTTATCACTGCTAGCAAAAAGTACAAGAGGATAATCAGAAAGCATAGTAATGCTTATAATAAAAAAAAGTAGAAAATAATCTTTCAAATGTAATAGAAAGTGACGCTAAGCATATTTTTAAAATAATAAAAGGTTCAAAAAAAGTATTACCTAGCCCCTCCCTAGAAGAATTTTTCATTTATTTTAAGAATACCAATTGTTATAAAGATGAGGCAGATGATGATGTTGTTAACGTGGATGAGGTAGCTTCAGCAGTTGACTCGAATGACTTTTTAAACAAACCAATAACAGATGAAGAAATAAAGAAAGCAGTAAAGCAATTGAAAAATAATAAACCACCAGGACATGATAATGTTTTAAATGAATAAATAAAAACTACACTAAACAAACTTTTACCAGTTTATACTCTTTTGTTTAACCTAGTCCTGGATAGTGGTAAATACCCAAGTGAATGGCTAAAAGGCACTATAACAACAATATATAAAAACAGCGGAGATGTACATGATGTTCAAAACTATAGACCTATAACATTAGTATCCTGTTTTAGTAAACTATTTACAAATGTACTAAATAACAGACTAACTGCTTATGTGGATAAATACAATATTTTATCAAAAGTCCAAGCTGGCTTTAGAAAAGCTTACTCTACAAATGATCAAGTGTTTCAACTTTATGCTTTAGTTGAATTATTGAGAAGGAAAAAAGGAAAGTTGTATTGTGCATTCATTGATCTTAAGAAGGCCTTCGATACTGTGTGGAGAATTGGTCTTTGGTGTAAGTTATTGAAATACAACATAGATGGGAAAATGTTCAGAATAATTCACAACATGTATAGTGGTATTACGTCATACGTTAGGAAAGATAGCAAATTTTCAGATTTTCCCCCATGTAATATAGGTGTGAGGCAAGGAGAAAATGTATCACCTCTTTTATTTGCATTGTATTTAAATGATCTAGAAGACTTTTTACAACATCAACAATATACAGGTATAACTATCAATGCATTTGATTTTGATATATATTTGAATATTGGATTAACTATATTTGTTATGTTGTATGCAGATGATACTGTATTATTAGCTAGAAACGAAAATGAACTTCAAAAAGTATTAAATGCTTATGATACTTAATGTAAAATATGGCACCTGTCGATAAACACATTAAAGAGCAAGGTTGTGATATTTGGTGGAACA
>JAECMU010196253.1:0-14087 GCA_016106625.1 Dracogyra subfuscus
GTGTTGAAAACTATCTCCAGTAGTTTTATATGAGACACATTATTATTTGTATAATATATATAATTTTTTTTAATCGACATAATAATCATGGGAAACGAAATTTCGGTTCCGTGGTTTTGCTGACACGCTACCGACATGCTACCGGTAACGATCGTTACCGTGAAATCCGATGGTCTGATATAACCAAGACGAACACGAACATTTGCTAGCTATATTTACAGTGGCATGCAATAATCACATTTGTATTATTATTATTATTATTATTATTATTATTATTATTAAATTTAATTAATTAATTTAATCATTGAAAAAAATCAGCCTTTTGTTTTGCCAATATATTTTTGTTACTCAGCTTAAATCAAGACCTCCCTCACTAAACCACCCCCCAAAAAAGACACCCAACAACTTTGCAAATTAGATGTCAATTAGTAGAGTTCTCGGCACTAGGTTTATTGACATTTAAGCAAATGTACTTGGTGACACTCCATGATTGACCTATTAGTAGAGTCAATATATGACAAAAAACACCTTAACCCCCCCAAAAATTGCTACAAAAGGTTTTTTAATTGTTTCTGATACTCTTGGACATAGGGAATAACTACCAAAAAAGCTGTTACAACTACGGTAGGCCTAGGTCAAATCCAAGATGGCCATTTCTTATTTCGCACTAGGTAAAATTAGATCAAATCAAATTAAATGACTATTTAAACCAGCCAAATGTTTAACAAATAAGTAAAACTCATTTGATTTTCAAGTAATGATTGTATATCATAAGTGCATAATTGTTCTATTACTTCAGTGACTTAAGAATTCAAAAATTCAAAATGGCCACTATATGCTTCATGGATGCAATATAGGAACCATTTACTTTGGTTGCTTATGTAATTACATGGGAATTTGGTGATAAAAACAAGCTACTAATTTAAGATGCATTATTGTATTAAGGAGATCCAATATAACAAATATATTCCTATATTTCATTTGAATGGCCATAGAGAAACAAAATGGCTGCCAACCTACATTGACAGTATATGGAACATGCATATATACTTAGTACTTATAGTATAAAAGTGCAAAATGTGATGCTAACATGCAATTTTGCATGCAGTTGGGAGTAAAACTTGACATAGGACCAACCTGGCAATGACTCCTAATGGCCAGGTTACGTCACAATTCAATATGGCCACCATTTGACTATTTGTTACTTTGTTTATATCACATTTAAAAGTGAAAGCTATAAAATATTAGCTTCAATGATAAATTTCAGACATACTATTTCATATTACTATTTATGTGTTGCTGTTATATATTAATATTTTTTTTTTTTTTTAAATATGAGTATAAAAGAAATGCATCTAATTACAAATGCAAGACCAGTTGCAAGCCTTTCTCAAGATGTGTTCCTAGTTAGAGGGTAATGATGAGGAACAATTAACAACTTCTGACCTGAGGTGTAAAATGAAAGTATTTTGATGCTGTAAAGATTTTCTTCCATGTGGACATTACTACCTTAAGGACAAACTAAAGAATAGCAGACGGGGTAGGCCTTCATGACTTAGTGATTATGAGAGAAAAAAACAAACAATTACTTCGGTCTTACATCTAAAGCGTTAAGGAAGGTGATGAGGAATCTCAAAAGAGGGCAATACTTGAAACTGTTGCCAGTCAAAAGTGACATAAAAACCAATGTTGTTTCTGTTACTGACCAGTATCCAGATAGTCATGCTGAAACTGAATTCTGCTTTGCAATTCATTCCAGACGCCTTTCATACGATGCTGGATTTGCTATTTGTTGGAAAAGATATTCAGAGAAATGTGTGGCAGTCAATTATTCAAGTTGTTGGGCCAAGTGTTGTTGTGGTGCCATTACAGATAGGACTTGCTGCCCAGATAAACCATTTATATAGATCTAGATTCCTTATAGACACTCTTTCTGAAATAGAGTTTATCTCCTCCAATAGTGAAGTGCAACAGTTTAAAAAGAATGCCGTTAATTATGTTGCCTCAGATGTTCTAAGCAAGGATATTGACCTTGATATTGAAACAGTGTTATTCGCTGCAAACAACATTGACTAGAACATCCTCACAATAAATGGAAAGAGGCCATTTCATGGGTTGAGTACGATTGCCACACTAACACCAGGAAAGAAAATTAATCATATTATACCAAGAAAACATCTGTCAGATTTAAACATAACAGGAAAGACAAAGCTCAAGATAATAGACTACTGTTTTGCTAACTCTGTCTGCTGCAATGTCAAATTTTAAGAACTTCTCAAACTCAGTGATTATGATAGGCAAGTACACTTTTTATGGAAAGTGTAGTTCAGTTTCCACAAGCTGACACCAAATTGGCATGGTGTATACTGGCCATCAAGATTATGTTAATCCTGGTGAGTCTTCTGTTTTCTTGCCCATAATAGACATATACCCTGGAGACAAGCAGTGTATTCCATCCACACTGGATTACTTTTATATTGGAAGGCATCCAAAATTATCAGCAATGCATAAACAAAATAGTCACTTGAAAATTATTGTTTTGATGCCGAACAGTTTTCACACATTTATGAATCTACTTGCAGTAATTAGTACACCAATTCAAGGCACAGGACTCAAAAACATTCTAGAAGTTGTTTATGGTGAAAATGATGTGATACATAATGCTGACAGGAAAAACATTCCAGGAATCGGTCCGTTGTAGTTTTTGTGTGTGGACAAATGTCTTAATTGCATGATTGTTTTAGACATGATGGATAATGATCCTGTGTTTGCATCATTTGTAAAATCAATCCGATGAAATGTACACTTCTTTGTTGGCGGGTTTAACGACTTTGGAATCCATAACCACATCAGAAATAATAGCCAAAATCTGAATAGAAATGGAAAAAAGGAAGACTGAACTTTCTACTAGGTCAACAACCAGTCAGTTACGAAAGAATGATACAAACTGCTAGAATATTAGTCACAAGGGAACATGGATAATGCACCTGCAAGCTCTTCAACTCTCTAAAATCTGCCTACCTCTATTCACAAAGTATGAACAGGTTTGAAACAACCCATCCTTTTGTTTTTAGGACATTTCAACACAGTGCTCACTTCTGGGCTGGCCTGGCCAGACCTAGTGATAGAGCAGACATTGATGGGATCTTTAAAAGAGTATTGACGGCCTGACAAGAGGAGCCTTGCCTACCGGTGTTTACACAATTGCATGAGCCTCCCCTGAATTGTCATGCCGTGACTGGAAGCAGTTGGGCCCTTTTTGGGGTCCTATGGGCAGCCTAGGGAGACACCACAGCATCACAGGTCTAATTAATGAGCTATTATCGATTCACTAATGTCAAAACCTATATTAGCTATATAATTCTTGCTCCATTCCATAGCACAATCCTCCCACCCCCCACCCCACCTGCTACTGACCACAGTTGGCTGCTGGTGCTCACTGCGGTCCCGCAAACCCCACCCACCTTTCCTATCCTGGACGGAGGAGACGGCTGAGACCGGCTCTTGTGCCCAGGACAGGCATGCAATTCAACAGCTTGCTCTGAACGTCCATGTAAAGCCCTATGACCTGACCTGATCTGTCAAGAGGAAGTGGAATATGACAGAACAACGTGCATTATGGAAGTGTGAAGTTTGTATCTTGTAAATATTTCAATATAATTATGTAACATTTTCCATTATGAAGTAATGAACTGTAACTGTTTTGTAATAAAGTGCTTGTTACTTAATATTAATTAGTTGTTTGGTTGTTCTTATTTTGTTATTAGCTGTTATGCACAATAATGAATGTGGGTCAGTTTGGCAGCAGAAAAATATCAGTTAGGTGGTGTCGGGTGTTTGCTGAGCACTGTGTTTTTCTTTAACTGTTGACTTTTTATACTATGTTGATCATCACTTTGTTTTCACCATTACCATAGTTTGATACCCAATAGCCGATATAATTTTCGTGCTGAAGTGTCATTAAACATTCATTCATTCATTCACTCATTCTTCCACATGTCATCTTGTATGTAGCTTTGTCCAACTTTCTAATACAAATCAAATAACATCGTCAAAGTCAAATACATTGTTTACTAATTTTATTAACATGCTATACTTTCAATTTTATAATTTGTTTAGTCACACTGATTTTGTTTCCTGTTAAAAAAAATGTTTTGCTGAAATTAAATTGAACTTTACAAGGTAATACTGTGCTTGTTTTAAATTAGTCTGAGAGTGGCAGTCTTCTTTATGATGATGCAAGAGGGATGAACTCTCAAGTAAAGGATTTTCTATGCAGTGGCTGTCCTCCTATAGATAAGATTGATGGAATCATCCATATTTTCTCAAATACCCAGACAATTTTATAAATTACTAAGGTTTTATATGAATTTTATATTTATATGCCAATTAATTGACTTTTGGAATAATTCCTGTGGTAATGGAAAATGTCATTTGTTAGTGTCAGTTAAAACGACAAGATAAATTTTGATTTTGTCCCAGAATAAGATACTAATAAGTTAATTAAATATGATTTATTTGTACCATAATTCAATGACTTACAAAATAGTAATAAGTGGGATATGGTAGTTATGTACCATGAAGATGGTTAAATAAAATATTTTTATGGACAAAATAAGTGTATTCCGTCTAAAGATGTACTATCCCTTCAATTATTAATGTACCACTAGGTTTCCTCACTGTGCTATGTTGCCCTGTACAACATTGCGTAACTAGACCCAGTGGTTTTCCATTTAAAAAAAACCCTATTTTCCATTACATGTTTTTGTAAATTCCGTTTAATTTCCGTTTCAGAACAGATATGTAGGCCTAATTAACAATTTAAATAACACAAGTTGTGACAAATTAACATAACAGGCAGACAACGCTGTTTACTTTTTAATTTTTCATAATTCTACACAAAATATAAAAATTTTAAGTTTTAAAAGATGAAAAAAATAAAAAGCACCTTTTGTCAAGTATATCATATAAAAAAAAAAATGGTTGGGTCTGTTTTATTTACTTTGTACGAAACCAAAACAAGGATCCGCAAATTGACTGGTGTCGACATGTGTCGCTATTTGTTGTTAAATCAAAGTAGGCCTTCCTATTAGTAGCGAAAAATTGGAGCAAAGGTTACAAGTATAACTATATAAAGCATAACTGTCCAACAATTGAGTGCACTGTTTTATTCAACGAGGATTAGTAAACGTAAACATTTATTTTTATCACCGTTTTGACAGTCTAACGTCGTCTGCAATGTGAAGTATGCGCATGACACAGTGGAAATAAAGTAACAATGCAACGTTAAGCCAGCCGTTTTTTTGCTAAATGTTTGCAAACATGTTTTGACTGGTTCCCAAAGTGATCATTCGGTTTAATGTGTAGCGTAAAAATCAGTCTTCCAAGACCAGCGTTAGCGACAAACACCTGACTGAACTTACTCCTGGAAAAAAACCTGCCCCGTCTGCCCAGGCACAACAGACTAAGCAGTAAACCAGTCCCAAGTTCAGCTAGCAAATGTTTCGCTAACGTTCATGAAGTATTTGGTTCCTAACATGGCCATTTGGTTTAATGTGAAGCGTATAATAATCCAGTCTAGCGGACGTTTTTTTCCCGTTCGGTCTGGCTTAATGTAGCCGCGGTAAACACGACACTACACGTTTGACAATAGTACTGCATACTGGCCAATCGTCAATTTTACAGTGTGTGGCAATAGTTAATATCAATTTTTTTAACTTTGCGGAAAATCTAAATTCCGTTTCACAATGGGAATTCTGTTAATTCCGTCCATTTTCCGCGATCGTGGAAAATCACTGGGTCTACGTAACGAACAATTGTTTATATATCAACAATTAAATACAACTGTTTTTAATTGTATTTAAGAGGTCAGTTATAATCATAAACATATGTCTTTGTAGGACATTTAGCAGGGCGCAGAAGGACTGCGTATGGAAGATCACATTGGCTAATTAAATAGCCTTGCATTGTGACGTCACTTAACAACAGCGTCAGTTTCAAATAATTTCGTACAGGTAAGACGCAATTGTTATTTTTAATTTTAATGTTATTTGTTCATGCCGGTTAAAGTTTCAGTTTTGGGTCACAGTTACATGTATGTCCGTAGGCTTGGGGAAGTCGTTAATAGGAGAAATTCTGGTTGGAAAAATCTCAGGTTGGACGAATCTGAAGTTTTATTACAATTTGTCGGGAAAGGTGGTGGCCGTGTGAACGATTTATTTCAGGGTCAGTTCCGTGAACATTTGAATTCATTCAAGCCCAGTGTGGTTGTGTTACAAATAGGAGGTAACGATATAGATAGAACTGAGATTGTACCGACAAGAATAGCACGGCATGTAATTTCAATTGCGGAATGGTTACTGTTGGGATGTTCTGTATGGCATGTCTGCATTATGCAGTTGTTGCCTAGATTAGAAACTCGGTATCTGCCCACGTCTGTCTACAATCACAAAGTCAGAGAGGTTAACCGAAGCATCAAGTCACTGGTGGCTGATATTGCTAATGTGACCTATCATAAACACACAGGTTTAAAGGAAAGTCCGGTAGATATATTTTGCCGCGACGGCGTTCATCTCAACGCTTTGCAAGGGATCCCTAAGTATTTGAGGAGTGTACGTGGGGCGGTGATTTCATCATACCGTACTGTCAGCAGGTGTGCCAGTAAGTAAACA
The DNA here is from genome assembly GCA_016106625.1 of Dracogyra subfuscus. NCBI lineage: Eukaryota > Metazoa > Mollusca > Gastropoda > Neomphalida > Peltospiridae > Dracogyra > Dracogyra subfuscus. The sequence continues at coordinate 6,672 of JAECMU010196253.1, forward strand.
GATACATAAATAAAAATAAAAAGGATAATATAAAAAATAAATGAAAAGGATAATATATAAAACAAAAAAAATAATAATAATTAAAAAACCCAAAACAAACAACAACAAGAAGTTTCCAGATATTTAGTGGATCACATGTGGGCTTTTGCGAGCTTCATTGGTGTGTTTCCAGATATTTAATGGATCACATGTGGGCTTTTGCGAGCTTCATTGGTGTGTTTCCAGATATATAGTGGATCACATGTGGGCTTTTGCGAGCTTCATTGGTGTGTTTCCAGATATTTAATGGATCACATGTGGGCTTTTGGGAGCTTCATTGGTGTGTTTCCAGATATTTAGTGGATCACATGTGGGCTTTTGGGAGCTTCATTGGTGTGTTTCCAGATATTTAGTGGATCACATGTGGGCTTTTGCGAGCTTCATTGGTGTGTTTCCAGATATTTAGTGGATCACATGTGGGCTTTTGCGAGCTTCACTGGTGTGTTTCCAGATATTTAATGGATCACATGTGGGCTTTTGCGAGCTTCACTGGTGTGTTTCCAGATATTTAATGGATCACATGTGGGCTTTTGTGAGCTTCACTGGTGTGTTTCCAGATATATAGTGGATCACGTGGGCTTTTGTGAGCTTCATTGGTGTGTTTCCAGATACTTAGTGGATCACCTGTGGGCTTTTGCGAGACACATGTAGTGATTAGTGTTAATTAATTGGCTTCGGTAAGCTTAGCAGTGGTTGTTAAAATTAATTTTTGGTCTTAACATGCATTATGAACAAACGGGCCAGTGAGATAACAGCGTATTCATATCGTTAATGCATGTAGAAATTGTGTCTCTTAGATACTTGGCAATTATGTTATGGTTTAATGAACTTTTCTCTTTCTTTTTTTTTCTTTTTTTTTTGAGCATAATGCCATCGCAAAGCAAACGAAAATCGGCCGTGGGGAAACAAATCTCTAGCAAGACCAAAAAGGCGGCGGTCTCCAAGGGGACCAGTAACCGTTGAGGAGACTGTGGAGCCATCCACATCACAGATGTCTGAGACAACAACAGGTCCAGATGTGTCGGGTCAATCAACATCACAGATGTCTGAGTCAACAACAACGGGTCCCGATGTGTCGGCAATTGCTGCTGAGGTGATACGCCAGTTGAAGGAAGAGGGTTTGGTCCTGCGACAAGCTCCGTCGGCAACAGGAACCAGCCCAGCTGCTGCTAAAGATGTTAGATCGGAGCCGCGTTTCGGGGTAGTAATTTCTACCGCACCAGCTCCCAGTACGTCACAGGAACAGCCGACATTTATCACTGGTGCCATAGAGCAACTGACAAGTACGGCAGCACTGGGTCGTGATGATTATTCAATTAATGGTTTGAATGGTAGCATCTCCTGCCCTCTTGATATAAATGTTGGTCTGACCAGTTTGTTGATTTTGGTCAGCTTTTGCAAAATCGACCCACTGATGAGTTTGACATTTCTTTTCAAACGAATACTTTTTCGTTGATTCCGAAATCACGACCAGTACCTATTCGGTCTATGGATGTTTGGAATTCAGCATTCCAAATATATGTCACAATTGTAGTGAAGACCAGGCCGGATTTGGCAGTTTCTTTGATGAAATATGCAAATATCGTCCAACGGATTGCCAAGAAGGCGGGAGATCAGGCTGCCATAACTTATGATGTTAATTTTAGGAAGTGGAGACAAGCTTCTCCCGAATTATTACCTTTTGATGTGCCAAATAATGAGCTATTCCTCGAGGCCATGGCAACTGGACATTCAGTGCCACCCACGAAGGTTCAGTTCAAGCCATATATTAGTGTAGGTCAGAATAAATTTTGTTTTGCCTTTCAGAGGAATGGGGTATGCAATAGAAACAACTGCTGGTTCAAGCATGTCTGCAAAGCCTGTGGTGGACTCCATTCTTTTCGAAAATGCTCAAAATTCGATAAAGCAAATTACACCAATACCGCAGCACCTACTAATTCAGCAGCAAACCAAAAAACAGGATCTAATCAGCAGAGTAACGCCCGTTAGATTTGACTATTTGCGTCCCTTCTTAGAAGGATATGATTCAGAATTAGTACAGTTTTTAGAAGTAGGATTTAAGAATGGCTTTTCATTGTGTTATAATGGACCTCGGGCATATAGGTCTAGTCCAAATTTAAAATCTGCTATAGAAATGCCAGGTGTTTTGATGAAAAAAATTAACAAAGAAATAGAGTTGGGTAGGATTGTAGGACCCTCTAACACACCCCCTTTTGCCAACTTACAAATTTCACCTTTAGGGCTAGTTCCCAAGAAAGAACCAGGGGAGTATAGGGTTATTCATCACCTGTTCTATCCTTTAGGGTCTTCAATTAACGACGGGATTTCTGTTTAACATAAATCAGTACAATATGAAACTTTGCATAAGGCCATATTTCAAATTAACCAACTGGGACAAGGGGCGTTAATGGCTAAAACTGATATAGAGTCAGCTTTTAGAATTATTACGATAAGCCCATCAGATTATGAACTCTTAGGTATGGAAATAGCAGGGTTATATTACTATGATAGATGTCTACCCATGGGTTGTTCCATTTCGTGCCAATTATTTGAAAAGTTCAGCTCTACTTTACATTGGATAATGGAAAACTATTTTCAAGCCAGGTTCGTAGTTCATGTTTTAGATGATTTTTTATTTTTGGGTCTCCCTGTATTGCAAAATTTCTTAAATCTATGCCAACATGTAGGAATTAAAATAAAGCAAGAGAAAACTGTTGAGCCCACTACATGTATTACGTTCTTGGGGATTGAGTTAGACACTGACTTGATGGTAACCAGATTACCGCTAGACAAAATCAAACAAATAAAAACATCACTACAGGCATTCCTAGGCAGGCAAAAAGTGACACTTAAAGAATTACAGTTATTGATAGGTTTATTAAACTTTGCATGCAGAGTGATAGTACCTGGCAGAACATTTCTGCGGTGGTTGATTAATCTAACTTGTAAGATTTCCAATCCAGGTCACCATATTCGGCTATCCAATGAGGCGAAATTAGATCTGAAGGTGTGGGCAATGTTCACTGAACATTTCAATGGGACTACTATGTTTTTGCCAAATAGTTGGGAGTCGTCAGAACAACTACAAATGTATACAGACGCTAGTAATGTGGGGTATGGCGCTATATTTGGCAAACATTGGTTGTATGGCCAGTGGGATGAACATATGTTGGAACACCATATTAACATCAAGGAATTATTTCCCATTGTTCTAGCTTTGGAGCACTGGGGACAGCAAATGGGTAATAAATCAGTTTTGTTCTTTTCTGATAATAATACAGTGGTAGCTATAATAAATAAACAAACATCGCCCAATACCACAATGATGGGTCTTGTCAGGAGATTGGTATTAGTAGCCTTGAGATTCAATATTCATTTTAGAGCCAAACATATACCAGGAAAACTAAATGTATTGGCTGATTACCTGTCTCGTTTGCAGGTGGCATACTTTCACCAAGCAGCCCCACAGATGGACAGAATTCCAACCACTGTTCCACAGCGGTTATTGCGCATTTAAACGAGACAGTTCTTCAACTCATTGATGCAGCACTAACTGATAAGTCTAAACAGTTATATCGTAGAGCATTCAGTTTGCTACAACAATTCATACACACAACGTTGCATATGCAGTGCTCCCTGCCAATTAGTGTACATACAGTAGCATTATTCATTGCCCACATGGTGGACAATGGCTTTGCTAGTTCAACCATCACAACTTATATGTCAGCTATAGGATATATACATAAGTTGGGGGCCTTTAAAGATCCCACACAGTTTTTCATTATTCGGAAAATGCTAGCAGGATTAAAGAAAATAAATAAAAGACAAGATTTCAGGCGCCCACTGACAAAACATATATTGTATCAAATTATAAATGCTTTGGATGAAGTTTGTCCAACAAGATACAACAAACTTATGTTCCGGTCAATGTTTTTACTTGCTTTTCATGCATTTTTGCGCATTGGGGAAATCACCTACAGTGGAAACAGTAGGAATATTCTACAAAGAATGTGCAATTCTTCAAAAAGGGTTTGCAAAATCCTTCCAGAGTGGAGATAAGTTTTCACTCTTTCAAGGGTCATTATCACACTGCCCCAATTACCCTATCTCTTAATGCTCAAGCGACAGAGGAATTTTGCCCAGTACATACTTTATACAGGTATCTACATCTTCGAGGTTCTTTTCTGGGTTGTATTTTTGTATTTCCGGGAGGATCTACGGTTTCTTACCGATATTTTTGCAATATATTGAAAAATGCATTGCTTGCAGCAGGATACAGGTCCGAACATTACAAAAGTCACAGTTTTAGAATAGGTGCTGCTAGCACCGCTGCTAGTCAAGGGGTATCAGAGGCAGAGATACAAGCTATGGGCAGGTGGAATTCTAACGCGTTTAAGCGATACATTAGAATCCCATCTTTCGAATTATGGTGAATTACAGTTTACACTACTATCATACAGGCAGTGGCATCGGATGCATGGCATTCTTGTGGCTTATTGTATGGAAATTTTACTATTACTGAGTTGAATCTATGGGTTTTCTTACTTTAATAATTAAAACTAACTTACTGCATAGAATGCATGGCATTCTCGTAGCTTCATACATAAAACTAAAAATGTGTTGATAAAACATGCATTCTCACACCTCAATACGAAAAACTGCGTCGGATGCATGGCATTCTCGTAGATTATTGTAAAAGGGAAAGTGTGTATTTAAAGGTTCTTGTGAATAAAAACTAGATTTTATGTACTTACTATTATTACTAGCTTTAATAAACCCAGTGCTATCGTGGATCATTGTATCGTATTTTATTCTGATGGGTGTTTCGATTCAGGTTAGGCTGATATGGCCTTTTAAGTCAGTCTAACTTCTGTGGGTGGGGGTTGCTAGTTTCAGCTATTGCCGGCTGGCAGTAGCTTATCTAGCAAGGTGGCGGTTTTCCCCCACCTACAACAGTGCTTTTCGCATTTATTATGTAATGTTACTATGTCATTTCATTTTCCTGAACACCTATTTTGTCAGGTGTTTACTATTACATAATGTGATGTGATGTTATAATTTTATGTTGTTTTTAATAAAACGGCCATTTTAATCTAACCTGGTTTACTGGTTGTTTTTACCTAGTGTTCTACAGATCAGTTAGTTTTATTACAAGTATCTTGCAATTATCTGGTATAATCTGGACTTCGTAAATCAGTTTATGCATTACTGCGTACTAGCTGGAATTACAAACGAACTCACTCCAAATATTAGTTTATTTTATACTGGTAAGTGCAGCAGAAAGGTCTTAGTAGCGCGAGGATTTGTTCTGCAGAAAAATGTAACTGAAGAAAAAGTGTAAGCAGAATAGTCTCAGGTGATTTTCGGTGTTGCGTGCATTATTTTCACTTCCATGACTGACTATTGGAAAAATTGTTTTACTATTCAGTTTCGAAATTTACTATTTCCAGAATAGCGTAAAATTCGACCCCTGTGTATTTATTTTCAGATAATACTTTGTTGAGTCATTAATTAGGTCATTCATCAGTGACTGAGTGCCTTTAAATTAATGCTAATAAAATAACTTTTATAAAACCTGAAATGAAAATATTTGTGAGTGTGTGCCATTATAATATGGAATCGAAGATGCAGGTTTATTTAAAATGTAAATTCACTTGTATTTTGTATTAGTAAATAACGTTACAATGTTGTAACTATATAGACACTGCAGCTTTACTATTTACCTGAAAGATCAAGATGAGTTAAAACTTACTTCCAGAACGACATACATATCTCAAGTCATCACTAGAGCTCTTAAAGGTCCATCGATTTCCAGACACAAGGCCAATGGAACCCGGATAACCACGAGTTTCCTTAAATTTGTCAAATACAACATCTCTCCCATCTATCCATCGACTGTAGCTTTGATCAGAGTCCACATCCAAAACACCTGTCATAGACAAATTAATATATATATTATATATACACACAGACACACACACACACACACACACACACACACACATATATATATATCATATAATATCTTACATTTTAAGTGCAATCAAAGTATGTGATATTTTTCAGATCACATACTTTAAAAATTTGTTAACTTTGCAAATTAGATGTAAATTAGTCGAGGTCTTGGGCACTAGGTTTATTGACATTTAAGCAAACGTACTTTGGTGACATTCCATGACTGACGTGAAGAAAGAAAGAAAAAAAGAAATGCTTTATTTCACGACACACTCAACACATGTTATTTACGGGTAGATGGTGTTAGACATATGGTTAAGGACCACACAGATTTTGAGAGGAAACCCACTGTTGCCACTTCCGATTAGCAGCAAGGGATCTTTTATTTGCACTTCCCACAGGCAGGATAGCACAAACCATGGCCTTTGTTGAATCAGTTATGGATCGCTGGTCGGTGCAAGTGGTTTCACCTACCCATTGAGTCTTGTGGAGCACTCACTCAGGGTTTGGAGTCTGTACCTGGATTAAAAATCCCATGCCTCGACTGGGATCTGAGCCAAGTACCTACCAGTCTGTAAATCGATGGCCTAACCACGACACCACCAAGGCTAGTCTCCATGATTGATGTATTCATTCATAGTCATCAAATAAAAATATTCCAATGGAGATATATTGACACTGAGAGCTGTACAGCGTTCAGAAAACAAAAAACGTCACACATAACTTTATTTTGATGTAAGGACATCCAAAATGATATAATTAGAGTTTGACGTCATTTCCATTCAAAAATACACCGCACCACATATTGTTACATCATTTGAATATCTAGTAATGGCGGACTGGAATTAAAGTTGCATATACAGTTTACAAAAACATGTTGTATTAAGCTTGAGCTTATATGATAAAGAGATTATTACCCTTGTGTATTTCAGTATCATCAATATCGTATATCAGGAATAAAAATAATGTATTATGCTCGCCAGAGGCTCACATAATACAATTTTTATTCCTAATATCTGATCTGACGATACTGAAACACTCTGGTAATAACCTCATGTATAATGTACATACTGTAGATTCTGAAATTAATGTGATCATAATATTAATGCAAACAAATATGTGGTCATGTTATTCGCATTAATAATATAATGCATTTATTTCTCTGTTCTGTCTATGTTCCCCATGTTATTAAAAATATATATATATATTAAAATTTTAATATAGGTATTTATAAAACACAACTGTCCACAATAGTCCAGACAGATATGTGTGACGATTGGAGGGTCTTTGGCCACCCTATTAAAAGCTGACATCATCCATCACGTATGAATGTTTTAGCACGCTAATAGTGAGGTCCAGCATTTCTTTTGTTTCGATCTCACCACAAACAACAGGGACTGGTTGTTACTTGCTCTTTTCATT
>JAECMU010196437.1:0-12810 GCA_016106625.1 Dracogyra subfuscus
GAAGTTCGCTGTTGAAATGATTTCTTTCCTCTACATGTCTTTTATGTTATACGTTTGTTCTCTACCATGACATTACAAACTGTCGATTCCATTTCAAACAAACCACTTGCTGATGCAGCCAGGTATCTGTCTAAGCAAGTGTAACGATTATTATAAATATACATTCACTAAATATGATCAGATCTTCTATGTTACCCTGTGTGGTTTCAAAATGATCAATTCTTTGTATCTGAAAATGATAGCGACGTCAAATTGATTTATGTAAAGCTTAGGTGTCCTCCAGTGGGGAAAGGACCGCCTCTAATGTTGAGAAAAAGCTATTGCCAATGGATACTTGAGTTTTGTGGGCGTGGTTTTCATTCGACGTAAAACAAAACTAGGGGCGTCAAATTGATTTATGTAAAGCTTAGGTGTCCTCCAGTGGAGAAAGGACCGCCTCTAATGTTGAGAAAAAGCTATTGCTAATGGATACTTGAGGTTTGTGGGCGTGGTTTTCACTCGACGTAAAACAAAACTAGGGGCGGGATGTAACTGAATAGTAGAGTTCGCAGGAGGGGAGAGAGGTAACACGATTCATCGCCCTCTACAGAAGTTTTTCCCATTCCAACCAGTGCCCAACGACCGTGGGATAGATTCCATGTTGCTAAGAGAAACATGTAGTGATTTTCTCTTAAGACTACTTCACACAATTACCAAGCATTTGTCCTTAAACAGCAGATGATTAATTAGTCAATGTGCTTTACTGACATCATTAAACAAGGTAATCTATATGGTCTACCAAGCGTTTGTCCTTAAACAGCAGATGATTAATTAGTCAATGTGTTTTACTGATATCATTAAACAATGCAATCTATATGTTCTACCAAGTGTTTGTCCTTAAATAGCAGATGATTAATTAGTCAATGTCCTTTACTGACATCATTAAACAAGGAAATCTATATGGTCTACGAAGCGTTTGCCCTTAAATAGCAGATGATTAATTAGTCAATGTGTTTTACTGATATCATTAAACAAGGCAATCTATATAGTCTACCAAACGTTTGCCCTTAAACAGCAGGTGATTAATTAGTCAATGTGCTTTACTGATATCATTAAACAAGGCAATCTATATGGTCTACCAAGCGTTTGCCCTTAAATAGCAGATGATTAATTAGTCAATTATTTATTACTGTAAGCTCGCAATAGCTTATTGGTACAAACATACACATAAAAGATGATACAGTCATGACAATGAGTGTCACAAATATGTTTGTGGCATGTGAATGCTTTTCTTATGTTATCGTGTAGAATTGTGTTTCTTGTGTTATTATGTATATTTTTTATAGTATTTACGAAGGATTGCGTTTCGTTTGGAGAGTAGTATTGGTATACGTGACTAGATGTTTCTTGCACGAACAGCACGGTTCTTATCAGTACCTGCTGTATGTGCACTGTGAGCTATAAAATGGGTGAAATGTATAGATCGTGGCAGTTTGGTTGTTACTTGTGAGAAGTGAAAGGCTGGCTCAAGAGTATTTTTTATTAAGCTGGGATGCAGGTACGTGGTATTATGTTCTATTTGTGGGTAATTGTATTATGTGGGTAAATGGTGATTTAGCTTTACATTTATATGATTGGTTTAAGCTGAAGCGAAAAAAGAATTATAATGTAATCTGTATTAATGTATTGTATATGATATGGAAGTATAATGAATATATTTTTGAGATTTATATTGGTGGGTATTGGACGTCTGTAACAGTAGAATCATCAACTGATGTCTTAATGGTGACATTGTGATTGACTGTGTGTGCACCGAGGGGTGTAAAAGAGTAACCTCTGTGATGCGGAGTAATTTGTGTTTTAAATTAGGTTTTGTTTTTAGGACTATAGTTATTAGTACATCTGCGGAAGTACTTGGTCTGCCAGTTGCCCAGAGGACATGCCTTTGTAGAGACTTGGATCCCAATATGTTGTGAAGACATGGATTTGGGTTTTTGAGAAGGGTCTGCGGAACTTTGATAACGGACGGTGTAACAAGTGATAAATGCACGGGTGAGAGTAGTCTTTTATGTAGACTGTGGGTACTATTGGTGAAACAGTTGGCTCGTTCTGGAGTCATGGACATAACACCTACTCGTTATGGAATCGGAGTAGAAACTTGTGGACATGTGTGACATATGTAAAAATGTAGTTGTGAATAATACATGGTGTTGTCAATGTTGTATGTAATTAAATGTGTTGAATTGCAATCGTGTTTTGTTGTTGCTGAGCAAACCCAGCTCGGTCACTCTGTGACAATGACAACTGGCTAGTTGAGAACATAAACACGTAACAGCATGGAAAACAAACAATTATAGAATTTCTATACTTAAAAGCATTTACCAGATACTTTGCTAGATTGTGTAGAATTTGAACAAATAAGTAACTGTATAAAGGTCTAGTCCAATAATAGCCTTTTATGTATCTGTATGTTTTTCTTATATCTTTCAATACAGAACAACAATAGATATCTCCCCAATTCAAAATATACCTCAATATTTGTAGATCCTTTAACTTTAAGTTCATGTTTAAAGTCTAAATGTATCTTTACAATAGCCTCTGCATTCTGTAATCCCCATATTTCACAGCCATGAAATAATATACTGAATACACATGTATCGAACAATGATACTACTGTGTCGTAATATTCAAGAACAATGTGTTAATGTTTTCCTTTATATAGAAAATGAGGCTTTTCTACCTTTTTCAATGTACTTTGCCTTGTTCATTGATATCAGTAATCTATATGCTCTACCAAGCTTTTGCCCTTAAACCGCCGGTGATTAATAGTCAATGTACTTTACTGATATCAGTAAACAAGGTAATCTATATGTTCTACCAATCGTATGTCCTTAAACAGCCCATTGCTACACACCATATTTCTCAAAACGGATATCTCTCGGAACATTTTATTATAAAATAGGTCCCGGATAAGATGATCCCCGTTCGCCTTAAACTGGGCTACGTCGGCTTGTAACACGATCTAATTTTATGTTTGCTTGTTAAGCAAATACAAAGCCAAGAAAATGTGGTTTACAGAATGTATACTACAAAATCAAATCCCATAGACTACAATAGTAACAATTGTGGTTAATACTCCTACCATCCTTCACACTTAAACTGAATCAGAAAACATTGGAGTTTAAGCTGCTAATTTCTGAGAATGGGTAGCGTCTATGACTACCCAGGATCCATACAAAATTTGAGTACTTCTTTTTTCACAGGTACCCCATATTTAAAGTACAAAACTGTTTTTTTTTTAACACTTTTTTGTTTACCAATCACAAACTTATCACAAACTTATCACCAATCACAGGACTTGTAGAGTTCACTTCTCTATCAAAAGATGGGTGCACCTCGAACTTTGACCCAGCCAGAAGTTATTTGGTTTGTACTACCTATACCAATAACATACTTTTTTTTAAATGTCCAGCTATGTGTTTTTATGACAACCAAAATCTGGGGTATTCTGACATAAACTGTCAACAGCACTGTACCTCGAACTTTGACCCAGCCAGAAGTTATTTGGTTTAGTATTACCTTACATACATACGTTTCGACATGTAAAGTAGCAAGCAGGTCGTTATTACACCCGCTCCCATTGCAGATGTATTCTTCATTATAACTGTGTGAAATAAAGTAACTTAGTCTCAAAGTGTCAGAATTATCCAGTAACCGAGGGAAGGTTTCTCATGTACGGTTCAATTTATCACAGGAATCTTTGAACATGATTCCCATAACACACCTGTAAATGAAAACCTCACGAATCCAAGTATACCCTCGTATCATTAAAATTGAAAAATAAGACACCAAGCATCTACTTTTACCATCGCTGTTCTTGCACAGTTGTTAGATGATTATCCAGATAATACTTAAATTAATTAGCATCATATTCTTAATTAATTAATTTCTGGGCACATTGTTTACAAAATATATTGGGAAGAAAACCGATTTTTATTTTATAATTACAATACAATTGTAGGAATCCAAATAAATTTGTTCTAATTTAATGGAAAATTACTATATTAATGCAATGTTTTGAAACGTACACCAATAACACAATACAAGAGACAGTCTCCACGGTGGTAGTCGTTGTTACTCTATGGCTCGATTTCTCGTTGATGGTTTAAGCTCGATTCATAATTTAAACTTGGTTTAAGAAAGGTTCAGACATGGGATTTGTATTCCAGATACAAACTTCAAACCCTGAGTGAGTGCTCCGCAAGGCTCAATAAGTAGGTGTAAACCACTTGCACCGACCAGTGATCCATAACTGGTTCAACAAAGGCCATGGTTTGTGCTATCATGCCTGTGGGAAGCGCAAATAAAAGATCCCTTGCTGTTAATTGGAAAGAGTAGCCCATGAAGTGGCGACAGCGGGTTCCTCTCAAAATCTGTGTGGTCCTTAACCATATGTCTGACGCCATATAACCGTAAATAAAATGTGTTGGATTCGTCGTCAAATGAAACAATTCTTTCTTTCTGTCCGCTTGATATTCGATATTTGGATTCTGCCCACTTGATATTCAGTATTTGGATTCCGTCCACCCAAGAAGTTTGTTTTGTATGGATTACGGATTACCTCCTTTAGAAGGTCATGGCAACAGCATGTATTTCTTAAGTTAATATTAATGATAGGCGTGTAAATAAAACCTACTGAGGTTAAAAGAATACAGATTATCACAGCGTTTTGCTATGAAGTTTGGAAAACTTATATTTTACCGATTTTAACCAAATTAAGTACATAGCACTTATTTTGTAGATTTAGCATAAGCTATCTCGAAATTATATATTATCACCCCATAGTACGTTTAATTAATAACTCTGCTATATGCTGATTATAAAACATATAGTTGCATAGTTCGTTTTAATAAACATTATTTAACAAAATGTGAACTTGGTATCAAGAATGATACAGATTCCAGTAACTGACAACTAGTGAAGATGATACGGATTCTGAAACACTGTGATACGGATTCCAGTAACTCACAAATGAAGAATCCACAGATAACGATTAATGTTTGTTTAACGACACCCCAACACTATATATATATATATATATATCGGCTATTTGGTGTCACAAATTATAAGTATATGGAAATATGATTCCACAGAAGACACACTTTTCAAATTCATCATACACTTGTTTACATTTTCTGAAAATGAGGAAATTCTGACCTTAGATTATTTAAAACAATTAGTGGGTTACTCATTCTGTAATAATTGTCCCCCCCCACACACACACACACACACACAAACACATCTGAAATAGTCTCCTAGTGTAAGTATGAATGAGGTATATCATGTATTTATATTAGTTTCATATTTCTCCTGTTAAATAACACTGTATAGCAATGGATTCACCATATAGATATGTTTGCTGTTATAATGGATTTAATCTGCAGCAAGATATCTCAGACCATTTATCTTATGAACATGAAACTTTAGAAACACGTTATCAGGAGATGACTTTAAATATAGAGAATGGACGAATGGGTTACACTACAAATAATCCCTTCAGGGGACTTATTCCTTACGTCATAAAGCAAGATGGAAAGTCATTACATTCTAACGATGCAGGTATTACACTAACAGTCCCCCACAGTGACAAGACGCTACCTGCCTCAAAGTCAAAAGTAGAATCTACAGAATTACTTAATAAATATGAAGCCATACTTTCCCCGTCAGAAGGGAGTGGTAAAACATGTCTGCAGTTTGATGAGGAAGAAATATCTGATGTCTTATCTGATGATCCTGACGTCAAAACTATCAAACGATTTCTCTCCCAAGTAAGAATGAGTCTAAAAGAAAAAATGGCCACTTAAATGCATACAAGACGTTTTGTCAACTAACTGATGAAAAAAACACCCCATATAATTAAATAGCATGTTCTTTTTGTTAGATCTAGTGGAATTTCTCTTCTACAGATAATGGATCTAGCATGCATTATTTATACACAAAAACCATGCAGGTTTGGCGTGTTGGGTACCGCCTTTACAAAGAAATTTTCATTAGAGGCGAAGAAGTACTTGGTTTTTATGTGGAGTTAGGTGCAGAACATATCACGTGGACGACGAAACGAAATGGTGGATGTAGACTGCTTGTACTTATAATGAACGTAAATTGATAATTAAAAAGGAAGACATTTTTATCAGTGTCAAAGAAAGATTACTGCAATGGAAACCGAACTACCTTATAGCGGAATTCGTATCAGATGCATTTTGTTTTTAGAATGGAATCCGTATAAGTCAAAACAAACTCATCAATAATTTACAGTTTAATTCTTATCGCAATAAATGTCAATTATATATGAATATTTTAACTCTTCGTGAGCTTTTGTTGTTTACTTGGACGGTCATTTTCGATGACAAATAGTTATAGTTGCATTTTATTTGAAGAAAAAAAAGGGAGACTGGGTAAGGCACCAGTTCTCCATATAACATATTCGCAGGCGTTGACTTCTTAACTGACAACAGTAACTTCATGAATTTATTTTTAACATTTCTTTAAAGGCTCTATATCACGGATTTAATATCCTTATTTTATTTTTATAGCTCTAAATATGGATTATAAATTAAACTTATATTTATTTTAAACATCAAACCTCACTTTTATATGATCAAAGATGTTTCAATTAAAGCATAGTGGAGGGGATTCCCTGTTACCCTGTCGTCAAATAAAAAAATTAAATTTTGGAGCTCTTCACAAGAAGTGCAGAAGTTAATTTCATCGGAACATATCGCATCTTTTCGGCGAAAATATTTTCGCTGCCGGAAAAAGTCGAAATGTTCCGATTAAAATGGAATGTGTGCCTCGCTATCGAAAGAATTCGTCCCCAGTTCAAGATTGGACCGATACGTTTTGCATTATGGAGGAAAATGTTTGTTTTACATATTTTCTCATTTATTGCGTGTTATTAATGTCATGATATATTAGCATGTTTGGACATCATGTAGTCTTACTGTACACATGGATAATGGAATTATTATTGTATACATTGGTGTCCGTTTTCTTGATTTTAATTAAGCAGGAATGATCGAATCGCTGTTTTGACATTTTATTTTCAAAAATATTTACATAGTTAATAAATTAGTTCTATTCATTTGGAAACTTAAATTTATCAGGGAATAATATTTCACGAGAACCGTTGTTCTGTTCGCGTGTTGGTTACGAAACTTTGAAATCACGAGAACGGTCCATCCGGTTACGTGGTGAAAAATAACATTCTAAAATTAAAAGTACCTTAAATTATACCAGTAATGAAAGTGAAAATCAGATTGTTTTTAAATACATTTGAACCACCAATGTAGCAGAGAACCACAGTTCAAATGTTTTAGGATTAGGTAGGCCTAACTCATCGGTTACGAGAACTATATTCATGAAACCGAACAATCGGTTACCCAAATAAAACTCACATTAACTGATTTCTGGTTACCTAAGATTTTTAAATATTGTCCTCTGCTTATTATATATTAAATCGTGGGGATTTTCCACAAAGGTCAGAATAATACATTACAAATAATAATAAATATATAAAAAATAGTTCCAATATTCAAATTTTTAGGGCAATCGGAAATCGTGGTATTTGTCATGAAACGGTTATAGAATATACTATGAGAAAAAAAAAATGCAAAGCAACCCCAAAATTTTTCTCATTGACAATATATCTTCCCATCACCCCCATCGTTTTTGTTTGGACATTACATAATTATAGACTATACAGATAGTGATGAGATGGATGGTGATGCCATATGGGTTTAGTCGACTTTGCAATGCTCTACACTTGCTGTCAGTTAATTTCTCACCTATCACCCGAGCCAGGGGTGCAGCCTACAGGGAATCAGAAGCACTTTCTAGGAGATATCCATAATAGAATATTTATTAGTCACTTTTCTATGGTTTTGAGCTGGTACTCTCCTATGACCTCATGTGGGATATGAACCGGTTCCTCAGCCTCCAGGCAGATGGTCCACTGACACCAATAAATGAAAAGGACTAAGTGGGTGACATGTTAGCGTCACAATCATATGTACAAATCAATGTAAATATACAAGATACATGTACTCGACAAATTCCCTAATTGCTAATTTTAAAAACAATTGGCAAATTTTAGATTAACTGGGCAAAATAAAGGAAGGAAATGTGTCATTTAATGACACACTCAACACATTTTATTATTATTAATTATTTTTTTAACGACGCACTCAACACAACACAATATAATTACGGTTATATCGACATCGGACATATGATTATGTCGAAAAAAAACAAACAGTGGTTAGCCGACGGGGATTGATCCTAGACCGACCGTGCATCAGGCAGGAACTGTACCACTGGGCTATGCTGCCCGCTCAACACATTTTATTTACGGTTATTATGGCGTCGGGCATATGGTTATCAAACACAGATATTGAGAGAGGAAACCCGCTGCCGCCACTTCATGGGCTACTCTTTTTGATTAGCAGCAAGGGATCTTTTATATACACCATCCCACAGCCTTTAATACACCAGTCGTGGTGCACTGGCTGGAGTGAGAAATAGCCCAATGGTGGACAAAATAATTTCATGTAATAATTGATATTCTTCAATTTTCTACTCATCAGAGTTAGCCCCGACATGTACTAAATATAATTGTCATCTGGCATTTGTTTTCACATCACCAAATTGAATAATCTGTAACAAGCGAGTGTTCAAGAATTTATGAGCAAAGTTTATGGGGTCACCTGGAGAACATATTTGAAAAAACTATAAATTTGCTTCAGAGGGAAGAGTGGATTTTGTTTTTCTTACACAGCTGAATGTAAATCAACATATATTTAATATATTTTGAATTGAATAATAAGAATAAATAGCAAATAGTAGAATCAATATATGGTTTGACCCCCAACAAATTGCTACAAAAGGTTTTTTGGTGGTTTTAGGTTTGTTGAGGTGTACATAATAACATATAAAAAATCTATTAAAATCAACCAATCAGAAAGTAGGAAAATTAGGTCAAATCCAATATGGCGGACATAACAACCGTTTGGGCTTTTTATTGCGGGTATGGTGTGCCAAAATCCCATTACATGTATTATTTCTGACTAGAAAGACGACTGAGGATTCTAAGAACATGTCTGTGTCTTACAGTAATGTCATATGATGACATCATGATATCACGTTCCCATCCAATATGTCAAAAAATATTGTCCTTAGAAATGACTGTATTTTATTGGAAAGATATCATTATATGCATTGGCAAAATATCAATTTTTAGTGTCATTCTGAATAATGCTTCATTGCAAAAAAAATGAATGCGAGGTCATGATAACCTGTGACATGTAATCTACATACAAAATAGTTATGCGGGTTGTCACATGACTCAAGTTGGCATGACCTGCAAGCAGCTGTGCATGGTAGTCCATAGCCCCTGCAGATACAACGGGGGGTTTTGCAGACAGTTGAACAGTTGCATGGGTCACCTTCAAGAGATTGTCAGGGGCAGCATTCTGTGTCAACATTATAGACACTAAACGATTGTCTTCAGCTTCCCATCACCAGTTTACAGGATCCATGTTACCTTCCTTTCCAATCCATACCATGATCATTTGATTCTTTCTTCAGTGGATTCCTTATGTTTTTCCCTTGTTGTGTATGACCAATTGCTAAAAGCCAACATTGCTTCATTGTATTCTGCAGATATGGGGAAAGACATTGTCCATAATGCACATTGTTCTTCTGTCATTCCACATCCTCTTGTCAGGTCAGGTCAGGTCATAGGGCTTTACATATGCACATTCAGAGCAAGCTGTTGAATCGCATGCCTGCCTGTCTTGCGCACAAGAGCCGGTCGTCTCCTCCGTCCAGGGCAGGAAAGGTGGGTGGGGTGGGTGGAGGGACTGCATGCACTGGCAGGTGCAAGTGAGCAGCCAGACTGGTCTGTAGTGGGGGGGGGGGGGTGTGAAATAGTTATATGGAATTTCAAATGAAGCAAGAATTATATAGCTAATATAGGTTTTGACATTAGTGAATCGATAGTAGCTCATTAACTGGACCTCTGTGATGCTGTGGTGTCTCCCCAGGCTCCCATAGGACCCCAAAAAGTGCTCAATCGCTTCTAAGTTCTAGTCGTGGCACGACAATAAAGGGGAGACTCATGCAATTGTGTAAACACCGGTAGGCAAGGCTCCTCGAAGCAGAAAGTTCAGTCTTACTTTTTTCCATTTCTGTTTAGATTTTGGCTATTATTTCTGATGTGGCTATGGATTCCAAAGTCGTTACACCGCCAACAAAGAAGTGTACATTTCATTGGATTGATTTTACAAGTGATGCAAACACAGAATCATTATCCATCATTTCTAAAACAATCATGCAATTAAGACATTTGTCCACACAAAAAAACTACAATGGAATGATTCCTAGAATCTTTTTCCTTTCAGCATTATGTATCACAGCATTTTCCCCATAAACAACTTCTAGAATGTTTTTGAGTCCTGTGCCTTCAATCGGTGTACCAATTACTCCAAGTAGATTCATAAATGTGTGAAAACTGCTGAGCATCAAAACAATCATTTTCAAATGACTATTCTTTGATGCATTGCTGATATAAAGGTTGGTCAAATGCTATTATTGGAGATACATGGTGCTTCAAAGCAAGATTAAAAAGGTAATCCAGTGTAGATGGAATACACGTCTTGTCTCCAGGGTATATGTCTAGCATGGGCTAGAAAACAGAAGACTGACTAGGATAAACATAATCTATATGGCCAATATACACCATGCTCTGACAATTTGGTGTTGGCTTTTGGTCCAAAAGGAACTACACTTTCCATAAAAAGAATATACTCGCCTATCATAATCACTGAGTTTGAGAAGTTCTTGAAATCTGATATTACAGCAGACAGAGTTAGCAAAACAGTAGTCTGTTATCTTGATCTTTGTCCTTGTTATGCTTATGTTCTTGGTACAGTATAATTTGTTTTCTTTCCTGGTGTTTGTGTGGCCTCTTTCCATTTATTGTGAGGATGTTTTAGTCAATGTTGTTTGCAGCGAATAACACTGTTGTGTCTAACATGTCAATATCCTTGCCTATAACATCTATAATTAACGACATTCTTTTCAAACTGTTGCACTTCACTATTGGAGGAGATAAACCCCATTTCAGAAAGAGTGTCTATAAGGAATCTAGATCTATATAAATGGTTTATCTGGGCAGCAAGTCCTATCTGTAATGGCAACTTGAATAATTGACTGACCAATCACTGCCACAATTCTCTGAGTATCATTTCCAACAAATAGCAAATCCAGAATCATATGAAGGGCGTCTAGAATGAATTGCAAAGCAGAATTCAGTTTCAGCATGACTATCTGGATACTGGTCAGAAACTGAAGCAACATTGGTTTTTATGTCACTTTTGACTGGCAGCAGTTTTAAGTATTGCCCTCTTTTGAGATTCCTCTTCACCTTCCTTAACACTATGGAAGTAAGACCGAAGTAATTGTGTAGTTTTTTCTCTCATCACTAAGTCATGAAGGCCTACCCATGTCCATATGGAAGAGAATCTTTACAGCATCAAAATGCTTTCATTTTACACCTCAGGTCAGAAGTTGTTAACTGTTCCTCATCATTACCCTCTAAGTAGGAACATATATTGAGAAAGGCTTGCATCTGGTCTTGCATTTGTGATTAGATGCATTTGTTTTGTGATCAGTATATTCATATTTAAAAACAAAAGGAAAAATATTAATATACACCAGCAACACATAAATAGTAATATGAAATACTATTTCTGAAATTTGTCATTGGAGCTAATATTTTTAAATGTGATATAAACAAAGTAACAAATAGTCAATTGGCGGCCATATTGAATTGTGATGTAACCTGGCCATTGGGAATCATTGCCAGGTTTGGTCCTATGTCAAGTTTTACTCCCAACTGCATGCAAATTTGCATGTTAGTATCACATTTTGCACTTTTATACTATAAGTGTTACTTAGCCAATTACTAAGTATATATGCATTTCCCATATACTGTCAATGTTGGCTGGCAGCCATTTTGTTTCTCTATGGCCATTCAAATGAAATTTAGGAATACTTTTGTTATATTGGTTCTCCTTAATACCATAATGCATCTTAAATTAGTAGTTTGTTTTTATCACGAAATTCCCATGGGATTACATAAGCAACGAAAGTAAATGGTTCCTATTGCATCCATGAAGCATAGTGGCCATTTTGAATTTTTGAATTATTAAGTCACTGACGTAATAGGAAAAAATATGCACTTACGATATACAATCATTACTTGAAAACCAAATGAGTTTTACTTATTTGTTAAACATTTGGCTGGTTTAAATAGTCATTTAATTTGATTTGATCTAATTTTACCTAGTGCGAAATCAGAAACGGACTTGGATTTGATCTAGTTTTAACAGCTTTTCGGTAGTCAGATTTTGATAGATTTTTGGTATGTTATTCCTTATGTCCAAGAGTACCAGAAACAATTAAAAAACCTTTTGTAGCAATTTTTGGGGGGTTAAGGTGTTTTTGGTCATATATTGACTCTACTAAAAGATAAATTTATTTATTTGTAACATTTCTGTAGTAGTGCTCAAGATCCAGTAGACATGACATGTAACAAATAAACGTCTTCTCGGTTATATCATCCCTGTCTACGGTTCTTTTCACTGGAATGCTGGATCCCTCTATACAATGTCATGTATCACTATCATCTTTTCTTGTGAAGTAATGTCAACACAAGATCTGCTATTTCAACATCTTCACTCACTTCATTCTTTCGATGGTTTCTACATAAAC
>JAECMU010196520.1:617-16365 GCA_016106625.1 Dracogyra subfuscus
TAACCAGATACAGTATAACACTTTGTGTTTTTCAGTGTCTTAATGTCTCCACCAAGAAACATCTAACCAGTCAGTGTAACACTGTGTGTTTTTCAGTGTCTTAATGTCTCCACCAAGAAACAACTAACCAGATACAGTATAACACTTCGTGTTTTTCAGTGTCTTAATGTCTCCACCAAGAAACATCTAACCAGTCAGTGTAACACTTTCTGTCTTTTTCAGTGTCTCAATGTCTCTACCAAGAATCAACTAACCAGATACAGTATAACACTTTGTATGGTTTTCAATGTCTCAATGTCTCCACCAAGAATCAACTAACCAGTCAGTGTAACACTGTGTGTTTTTCATTGTCTTAATGTCTCCACCAAGAAACAACTAACCGGATAGTGTAACACTTTCTGTCTTTTTCAGTGTCTCAATGTCTTTACCAAGAATCAATGGCTAAATGTCAAACTTCCAGCATTGCAGCAGCTGAAAGATGTGCAGGAAAAATTGTAGAAATGATCCGACATAATGATTGTGACAGCAGCTGTAAAGAACTTCTTACACCATTAAATCTAGTAAGATAATCAATTGACTTTGACATACATCAGTTGCAGGACTGATAATAGATGTGGTTCTCTCTCCAGCCAGTGCACTAGTAATAGTATATCAAAGGCCATGGTACATGTACATGTATGTGCTATCCTGTCTGTGTGATTGTGCATTTAAAAGATCCCTTGCTGCTAATCGAAAAGAGTAGCACATGAAGTGGCGACAGCAGGTTTTCTCTCAATAACTGTGTGGTCCTTAACCATATGTCTGACACCATATAACTGTAAAATAAAATGTGTTGAGTGCTTGGTTAATAAAACATTTCCTTCCTTCCTTCATAGATATGGATGTAAACATCTTCAGTTTCTGCTATTTTGTATCATTTAATGTCGAGCTCTTGGATTGTCTGTTGGTATGGTTTACTTTGTAATTCCCATTTCATTAAGAAATCTCATCAATTATTTAATTTTAATACTTTAAGGGGACACAAGTTTATAACTTTTGCACGCCTATTTTAATTTAAAAGTTTATAAATACAGTGAAACCCCTCAAAACCGGACTCTCGGTAAACCGGAATTGCCTCAAAACCGGACGTTTGCGTATCTTTTAACACTAAAATTTACCCCTCTAAACCGCACTGGACGAAATTATCCGGTCCCATTGTGTTCTTTTAGTGCTAATTTTACCTCAGAAAACTGGACGGTCACCCTGATGTCAATCATTACTGCATGCTTTTACTTTGAATACCCACTCAGCCGAGGACGTGATTGTGTACGCAGAGCTTATTACATGTGCACATGCTCGATTCTCGATCTCCGAGACCGATATTATTTATTTTAAAACGAATGTTTGCCGCCCCCAAAGCATGCGTCCGTTTTTATTATTGCGGGGGGGGGGATTTGTTTTTGCCGGTGCATCTGCACGTTTTTATTTGTTTGCGGATTTTGATTCTCAAGACTTGAACCGGTCCCAAATTTAATAAAACAAATGGTCACTTGCATGCACCACTGCACCAGGCTAGACATTCGTTCAAATCCACGGAGTCGGTCACGAGATTGAACAGTTGTTAACAATAACACCAATTTTGGTGAGAAAAGCTGTCAAGGCATTACACTCCAATTAAAACAAAGGACCCAGATTTGCAACTGGTTACAATCACTGTCTCGGTGAAGGAAGTATCGTTGCAGTCAACACCTGTGTAGGCTACAGAGGCCCGGCAAGAGGCTTTTGTGAAGTGAACGCTGCTTTAAAATAACATAAAATTTACTGAAATAATCTATACATGCATTTATTGTGGACTATTCAATGTAGTGTATCTAATAATGATAAAGGTCTTGGAAATTGTAAATGGTTTCAGCATGTTTTTGTTTGTTTGTTGAGCCGGTAGAGGCCAAGTGATTGGTCAGCCAATCAGAGATGTCGTTAGTAATCAGTTAGTCAGTCTAACATGAAGCTGTCAAAAGCCTGAATGGCATCACACCTGCTCCGTGTGAGAGTTTTGTACAATAAATTGAATTGAAATTACCGAATACTCTTATTTTATATACATCTAGCTTATATTAATTGTTATTTAGTTATTCCACTGGGCTAAATGTACACAAGTAGATCATTATGAAAAAAGTTTTTGCCGATGTGATCAAACGGACATTTTTAGATGTTTTTGCGTTCATGGTTATTATATTAGTAGAGAACACCAACCAACAAACGGTTTACCACAATACTAAAACCTCTGTAAACCGGTTACCCCTTAAAACCGGACTTTTTTCTTGGTCTCTTGGCTGTCCTGTTTTGAGGGGTTTCACTACATAAAATTATAATTGTTTAAAAATAAGTTAAATGTCTGTGTGTTTTAAAAATAAAAATGTTTTAGATAAGTAAATATTTGAAACTGCAAAAAAGAAATCAAGAAAGTTTAACTTACATGCATATGTGGCCATTATTCTCAATCACTATTTTTAGGACCACATTTTGTTTTGGAAGTAGATTGATTTACAATATTTCGTGAATTTTGTTGGTAAAATTATCAAATTTATTATCAGATTGGCTGTCACAATTACCTATCAGTTCTTCAAGATGACAGATTTTGTTTTAAAATTTAATTCTTAAATTTATTTATTCATCTGACCATTATATAGTTTGTTTATTTGTTTATTTATTTTTTGTTAGCTATTTATGTATTACCTTTTTGTCTGTCTGTCTATATATGTCTGTCTGTCTGTCTGTCTGTCTCTATCTCTCTATCTATCTATCTAAATGTATGTATATTTTTACATATTTATTTGTTAAAGTGTACTGTAACTTTAATGTCATGTGATTTTAGGAGAAGTTGATGATATGTTTATTAAGTACATGTATAATGTAATTTCAGGAGAAACTGACAATGTGTTTACATCTCATACAGAAATTTATTGAAGAGCAGCAGTTCAGTAGGACGCATTTCATCACTGTTCTGTCAAGGGAGGTAACCTGTCAGAATTGTACATCAGGGTGTTTTCCTTTAATGTATTAGTTAGTTTGTGAACCACGTTTGTTACTAAAACAATGAATGAAAAGGAAAAATCATTGTAAAATATGATCATGTTGTAAAAATTTACACATTAATGGTTTCATCATTTACATTTAAGTGATTTGGTTAAGTGTAAAAAGTGTTAATTGAGTATACTTGTAGATTATTTTTACTTTTAAAGTTTTCTCTTTTTGGATATAAAATAACACACGTGACATTAGTAGTTAATGTCTGGGTGGGGGTCTATGTAGTGTCAGTGAGCTAACCTTTTTAATGGAAGGCATTAGCCTGAAATAAAACAATGAAACATTTGAGGGTTTTAAATTGACAGTAACACCAGCCAATCTTAAAAACCCATTTATCAACTGAAGCATTTATTCCAATTGAATGTCTTGTATTTTTTTAAAGAAATACATGACTACAAGACTGATCATACACCTTTGAACAGTTAACTTGTTTTGGTCTGTTTGATGGCCTGTTTACTCGACATCAACATAAACTGGCTATCATCTGTTATCCTGTCTATGCAAAAGTGCATAAAAAGATCCTTTGCTGATGCACTATAATTATCAGCAGTGATAGGATAGGAACTGACACTGTTTCGAGATTTTCTGACATGCATCAAACCCTTAGCATGCAGTCTTCTCATCTTTGTCTTTTGTCCTGTTTCAGTCTTCGTTGCCATTGGAAGTGATATGGCGTCTCCATACCAGTGGAGTGCTTGTGTTGGACAGCTTCTTTTCAAAGTATGTGTCATGTTGTCACTGTCTAACTGTAATCACGTTGTAATAGATCTATAGATGGCAGTTTTGTTTAAATTTGTGATACAGGGTTCGTACGTGCCTTAAAAATAAACTAATGTATTCCATTGCGTGAATACCCTTGAAAATCATCTTGAAAATTATAATTTGATGTCAAATAAAATATAAACGCCTAAAACGGAGGCTTTATTTTCTTTATTTAACATGTAATTAAATTATTTGTTTCATTTCCGCGGCACAATCAAATGCCAACCACCTGGCCAATTGATGTTTACTGGCTTAGTTGACGTGTGAATGTTTTTGTTTTGTTTTTTATCTCGCAATGCGAGAATCACATGGCCACAGGTTCCAAGCAACAGTGTCGCCATATTGGAAAAGAACGTTTGTCACTTTTTGCCACTGGGTATTTAGCAAGTTCAGGGAGTGTGTCAAGTTAATGAATCAATTGTAAAATTAACCCACAAAGATGGTTGGCACTTGCGTGTTTAACGACCTGTGGATACAGGCAGTGAATTATAAGGACTGGTTGGTGCGTGGACCCGACAAACACAGCGCAAGATGCACCGTTTGTACTCACAATTTCAGTGTGGCGAACATAAGGGAAAAATTATAATTGAACTCCCTTGAGTGAGCAGTACCAATATAATTTTGAAAGTAGAAAATCTGTGTTAATTTGTGACAAATCATTTGGCCTCCTGTACATGTATAATCTGATACTCCTGAGTAGTTTTGAATAGCTCAAAATTTGACAGAGGTCATTAAAAGACATTTGTTCTGGAAATCACATTAATTTAAATTAAAAAACAAAACAAAAATACCCCTATTAGATTTTGAGGATGTACATGTATAACGATGGTAAAGTTTAGTCATAAGTTGTCCACCATTAACTCGGTAAGGTCCTTGAATTTTGGTAATGTTGACCTGGAAAGTGCTTGAAAAACCCATGAATTTTGACTTCCTTCAAGTGTATGAACCCTGGTAATAGATCTGTAGATAGCTGTTTTGTTTAAACTTGTAATAGATCTATAGATGGCAGTTTTGTTTAAATTTGTAATAGGTCTTTTGATAGCTGTTTTGTTTAAACTTGTAATAGATCTATAGATAGCTGTTTTGTTTAAATTTGTAATACCCGTAGGTCTTTTGATAGCTGTTTTGTTTAAACTTGTAATAGATCTATAGATAGCTGTTTTGTTTAAACTCGTAATAGATCTATAGATAGCTGTTTTGTTTAAACTTGTAATAGATCTATAAATAGCTGTTTTGTTTAAACTCGTAATAGATCTATAGATAACTGTTTTGTTTAAACTCGTAATAGATCTATAGATAGCTGTTTTGTTTAAACTTGTAATAGATCTATAAATAGCTGTTTTGTTTAAACTTGTAATAGATCTATAGATAGCTGTTTTGTTTAACCTCGTAATAGACCTATAGATAGCTGTTTTGTTTAAACTTGTAATAGATCTATAGATAGCTGTTTTGTTTAAACTTGCAGTAAACTGGTAGAAGATGGATTTTCCCAAGATTTTGCAAATCAGCTGTTTTATTTATGCAGTCATAACAGAGACAGTGGATCAGTCAAAGATGATGTCATGAAAGGTAAGCTGGGATTTTTCAGATATATGTATTTATTATACATTATGATATAGTTGAAATTATATTATAAATGACCATAACTTCATCACAAGCACTGGTAGGCTTTCCAGCCCATCGAGAGTGTACTCTTAGAATAAATGTCTAGTGGAAAAGCTGGTGAGGAATCAGGGATTTACTTCATATGAAGTATTAAAATTATTATCCCTGTCCTATACTTTACCTCTAAATATTGCTAAAACTTGTGCTTTTTCAAATGATACAGTACAAAGTTATTAATTTTTAGATTTTGGTGTTAAAAATCTCCAATAAATGTTGCTGTTTGTAATAGTTTTTGATGAAATATAGGTTTAATTTTGTATGTATTTTTTTTAACAATAGGCTTCATTAGTTTCCTTGTGAATCATGGGTTTCCTGAAAAGAGGAAGAAAGAGGAAAGCTTTGGATCCCTGAAAAAAGTAACTACTGAATAACGTACTTTATGAATGACAGAATGTATCTCCTGAATAACACATTCTGAATAAAATATATTATAAATGACAGAATGCAGTAACTTCTGAATGAATCTTTTTTTCTTTTAACAATAAAATAATTATCTAAAAAAAAAAATGTTCTGTTAAAAAGCTTTTTTATTATCAATAGAACAGTTAGCTAAAAATAAATATCTTCTGTTAAAAATCTTCTTTTAAAAAAAAATGAAAAATGCATTTTGGGGTGTTATGAAAACCTGGATGGCCAGAACCACTGCAGGTGTACGAAAATAAATATTCTAAATAATAAAAATAAGTATTTCTCATTTAAATTGTCAAAAAACTACTTTATTTTATTGAAAATAACTATGATCTTTCACTTTTAACAATTTACAATTTTCTCGAAAAAGATAAGCTAACTAACAAACTTATCATTTGTATAATTATATAAAATTATAGGATTACTAGATGTATATAAATTTAACATTTGTACAATATAAAAAGACTTGTTTGCTAACAAATTTAACCTTTGTACAGTCTTAAAAGACATAGTTACATGCTTACTAACAAATTTAATGTTTGTACAATTCATCTGCTATTATTTACTTATTGCTGATATTCTAAATATTTATATCCAGTTTTGCATCTCTGTCATTAAACATTCCATGGTTCCCGCGCATCATTAAAAGTCATTAATTTTCATTTCCTTTTTTTAAGGCCCTTAAAAGTCAATAATTTTCCGATATATGTCATTAAAAGTCATTAATTATTGGTAACTGATGATCTGCGATAAAATCTGCACCTTTTGACAACGCATTTCTGTCTGAGCGGTAAAAGCAAAAGCGGAAGTTAATAGGTGTGCAGATGAAGATGCGCAATCGCCACCCATGCTTTCAGAAAATGCAAATGGCGCACCAGTGACCAAGGGGGAAGTGCATGTTCAGCGACGCTTGGCTGACTGATGATGAATTTAAATTGTGGATTGCACCTGTGGCAGGGGACAAGTATTCTTTCCGTTGTCAGTTTTGTAAGAAGACGCGGAACTTGGGCAATATGGGTAAAATAGCTTTACGCACGCATGCAGCGGGCCAGTGTCACACACAGTTAATACAAACGAACAAACTTGGTGTGGGTAGTCTTGAAATATAAACGTTCGCAAACCACAATAAATGATATAATTTGTGAAAATGGCCCATTTTTGTCATTAAAAAGTCATTAAAAACCTCTGTCAATGTGTCATTAAAAGTCATTAATTTTCAAGCTCTCTAGGCTGCAGGAACCATGCATTCATTGATTTATTAATTTATTCTCTCGAATGCCATATTTTATAACTGTAAATAAAATGTGTTGAACCCTTTCCTTCATTTACTTTTGTTTTATTTTCTTTTTATTCAGGTTTGCATCTCTATTGTGGATGGACTAACAAAAAGTAAGGCAAATGATAGACGCTTGTATACACAATTAAATTGTGTTTTTTCCATTTTATTATTGTTTTAAATCCTTAAGATTCATATTAATGGGTAATTAATGCATGAGTTGAAAATCAAATTGCATAGTTCTTTGTATTTTATCTAACGAAAGCACCTCTTAAAACGGTTTCTGTTAATTGAGAAAAGTAACTCTTTGCGACGCTGAACACCAATGTGTAGCAATTGATAATATATATTTATTACCCATATGGGCTCAAATATACGGGGTAATATTTTTTCGATCTCTGCACAGTGTGCAGATTGCTTCTTCAGCCACTGATTGGCTGGCTTAAAAATCACGACATTTGATTGGTTGCTTGCCATGGCAGGAACTTCACTTTCGTTCATATAATGTTTCCATTCATGAGTCTGATAAATACATGTTATACGATCTACAAAGATTTACAAAAACAAATGGACTCATTTGTTTCGTAAATATGAAATGGTATATTTTTACAAGCAGCGGCTTTAGTAATATACAAAAATAATTATTTTCAAATGCAAATTCAGTTGCATTATTTTGTACTGTAAACATTTGGCTGTAAAAAGAACGCTGTTATGCTATGATGTCACTTACATTACGTCATGTAATGTGCGTACGATTATATGACGTAATGGCTGATGGCTTTTTTGTAGACTGCAGAAGAATTTTTACATTAAAAATCAGTTAAAATTGACAATGGGTAATAAAGAGAATCACCAACTCGCTACGAGGAGTTATGAATTATCTGTCCTTCGTGAATGAATGTTGTAAAACCCTCGCCAAAGGCTCAGGTTTACAACATTCATTCACTCGGGACAGATAATTCATAATTCCTCGTAGCTCATTAGTTATTATCTATTTACTCCTAATATCTACTGATTACACAGTCTGCTACACTGTGTGTAACTTTTCCTTCAGACTTCCTTGCGGACCCCGGTGAGACGTCTTTGTTGAGATACGCGTGTCTTACTCCGTGTGCCGGTATCAGCCCTGTCAGTGTTCGGAAGTTCTGCACACACACACTGTCGCTGATTATGAGCTACAAGCCATGTTTGAAAGGTCTGAGTTGGTGTCTTTCACTTGTGGTATATACCAGTACAGTAACTTTATGCATTGTGGGGCGGAACGTAATCCAGTGGTAAAGTGCTCACTTGATGCACGGTCGGTCTGGGATCGATCCCCGTCAATGGGCCCATTAGGCTATTTCTTATTCCAGCCAGTGCACCACGACTGGTATAACAAAGGCTGTTCTGTCTGGGGGATGGTGCGTATTAAATATCCCTTGCTATTAATTGAGAAAAAAAAATGTAGTAGCTTTTCTCTTTAGACTTACATAAAAATTACTAAAATGTTGACGTCCAATAGCTGATGATTAATAAATCATAGTACTTTAGTGATGTTGTTAAACAAAATAGGAGGAGAGATGTAGCCCAGTGGTAAAGCACTCGCTTGATGTGCGGTCAGTTTGGGATTGATCCCCGTTTAGGCAATTTCTTGCTCCAGCCAGTGCACCACGACTGGTACATCAAAAAGAATAGCTCATGAAGTGGCAACAGCAGGTTTCCAGCCTCAATATCTGTGTGGTCCTTGACCATATGTCCGACACCATATGACCGTAAATAAAATATGTTGAGTGCATCGTTAAATGAACCATTTCCTACATTCCTTAAACAAAACTAATTTTAATTTTTGGTTGAATTAAAGAGTCGTGTGAGAAACATATCTCTTCATGGTCTGGGCTGGTTGTGTTCTCATGCATTACTAGATGTATGTGTCCCGGGGGACTTGTGTTTGAACATTACCCATTAAAAATAAAACAAATTAATGCATCTTGAGCATGTTTGTTTCTGTCTTCATGATATTGAATGAATACATAAATCTTACCTTTGATAATTTTTAGTTTCCCAAGCCTTGAAACAGCAAAGAAACTGGAAATCGGCGAAAGTGGAGACATGCATTTCTTCTTTTTATAAACAGGTGATTTTTGTTAGTTGACTAACCAGTTACACTGGGTTTTTTTCAATGTATCTGCTTTTATTTTATCTCCTGTTTACATGGGTATATAATTCTTACATTTTCAGTGCAATCAAAGTATGTGATATTTTTCAGATGACACTTTATTTATTGCCGTTCAAAAACAGTAACAGTCTGGTTATTGGCCAACAGGCTGATCGACCTACATGTAGCTGTCAATGGGTTTCAAGAACCGCTCTTTGTTGATACAGCTGGTCATGTCCTTTATAAGACATTCTTCGTCCACACAATTCAACACCAATACTTTCAGCCATCCATATAAAGGATAGAAATTTCCATCATTGGCAGCCATCACACTGTTAAAATTCATCATTAAGTAGATATAGGCACCACACCACCATTTGTTGTGTCGTTACTAGTTGTAGCAGCTTGATATAGTCCGGTTTAGGAAATAGGTCCTCATTAGAAAAATAATAATAAATAGAAATATTTAGTTTTCAAAGTTTTCTTTGATGATTACAGGTAGATTGCCCTTTGTAGTAATTGAATGACCCAGTATTTGTACATTATTTGGTATTGTCATTACTAAGGAAAAGCATTTGTAAGTGCACTGTGCGGTCAGATGGAAATGGGTGCATAATAGCAAAATGAGACGGGGCCCCGACATTTGGATGGATAATAAAAAAAATTGTGGTCAACCAGTATTGATTTTTTTACATGCCAGTCGACAAGTGACTGTAGGTTCAAAAATTGGTACTCACTTAATCCTTGCGATATCATGCTATTTTTTACACTATTTAATCCGAGGCAATATTAGCATGTAGATCCATTGGAAAATAAATGGTGGTGTGCAACCTATAGGCTATATACTATGCCAGAAGAGTATAACAACCTGTCATCCCTGTTTTAGGATTGTCTGTTTTTTCTTTTACGTTTATTTGTGTATATGGGAAAAAAATCATCTGCAAACTGAATCAGCGAAGTCGTTCTCACATACGTTTTCGGATGATTTGTTTTGTTCATACCCAGATGAACGTAAAAGAAATAAAAGACAATCTTTATAATTAAATTTAAATGATACTAATAATAACATTAAGAGCTCTTTTTTCCCCTTTTTTTTTTCTTTTATTTTCTTTTCTTGCAGCTCTTTATCCCGTTTGCAGCAGGCGATGTTCTTGAAATCTTGCAGCGAGTCCTTGACAGACAGGAAGTCAACTGGGAGACTGTCCTGTCGTTTCTCGCAACGTACCTCGTCTGTTTCTCAGACGCACCTCAGCTAATAAGTGGTGAGATTCTGTTTTATGAAGCTTTATCTTATCTCATCTGTTTCCTCAGTTAATCATTGGTGAGATATTGTCATAGGAAACTATGACATACATGTATTTTGTGTGTTTCTTCAGTTAATCCGTCTTGAGATATTGCCATATGAATCTGTAACATATCTCATCTGTTTCCTCACTTAATCAGTTGTGAGATTTTGCCATATAAAGCTGTGACATATCTCATCTGTTTCCTCAGTTACTCAGTGGCGAGATATTGTCATACGAAACTATCATATCTCATCTGTTTACTCAATTAATCAGTTAATCAGTTGTGAGATATTGTCATTCGAAGCTGTAACATATCTCGTCGAAGCAGTTAATCAGTCGTGAGATATTGTCATATGAAACTATCATATCTTATATGTTTACTCAATTAATTAAATGAGATAATACCCTTTTAAAAATATTTTAAATAAAACATAATGAATCTGACAACCCCTTTGAGCATTATGTTTTGGTAAATGACCCTTAGTGAATGAGATTCAAAATCTGTATTTATGAATAAATGTTTGTAACACACATTAAAATGGGTAGCTTTTTGTTTTAATTTCTATACCTAGCGGGCAGCATAGCCCAGTGGTACAGTGCCCGCCTGATGCGTGGTCGGTCTAGGATCGATCCCCGTCAACTGGGATTTTTCTCAACATAACCATATGTCTGACGCCGATATAACCGTGATTAATGTGTTGAGTGCGTCATTAAACAAAACCAAACAAAACAATAATGTCTATACCAGTAGTATTTTGTTGTATGCTGGTTTCGTCCACGCATCAGTAGAAGCTGTTTTGTGTTTGTAGATCACATTCAAAGTATTCTCAAGGAAGGGCTGGAGAACTGTGAGATGGAGAACACGATCGTTGCATTCCTGCTGGCGCGGCAGTGCTGTGTTGAAGGTGTCCATGTATTTCCCACCTACCAGGACTGGTTTCAGGTAAATATATGTAATCTTAACAATGGTGTGTGGAAGGCTTCTACATATCTCCCATCTACAGGAATGGTAATCTTAACAATGCTGTGTGGAAGGCTTCTACATATCTCCCATCTACAGGAATGGTAATCTTAACAATGCTGTGTGGAAGGTGTCCACATACATTTTTTATAATTTGCTCCAAAATCTTTGCTATTTTGGTTAAAAAGAACAAAGATATAAAGGGCATTACTATCAATGGCAAAGAATACTTGATATAACAATACACTGATGATACTACGTTTATTTTAGACGGATCATCCATGGTCTCTGAATAGTGCTATGGTTTTACTTGACTATTTGTTTGGTTTAAGAATTAATTCCACTAAGTCAAAGGCCATTCCAAATATGTTTATCATCACAGATGATGAATTTAATATATTTCAACTTTGAGTTTGACATAATTCTACAGTTTACTTGAAGGGGTCTGAAATGGGAAGCTGCTTTAATTAGACTTCGGAATGCAGGCAACATACAGCAGGTTCTGGCATTCAGTTCTAACTGAACGAATACAGCAGGATCTGGCATTCAGTTCTAGCTGAAGGAATTAATACAGCAGGATCTGGCATTCAGTTCTAACTGAACGAATATAGCAGGACCTGGTGTTCAGTTCTAGCTGAACCTATACAGCAGGATCTGGCATTCAGTCCTTGCTGAAGGAATACAGCAGGATCTGGGTTCAGTTCTAGCTGAAGGAATACAGCAGGATCTGGCGTTCAGTTCTAGCTGAACGAATACAGCAGGATCTGGGTTCAGTTCTAGCTGAAGGAATACAGCAGGATCTGGGTTCAGTCCTAGCTGAACGAATACAGCAGGATCTGGCGTTCAGTCCTAGCTGAACGAGTACATCAGGATCTGGTGTTCAGTTCTAGCTGAACGAATACATCAGGATCTGGTGTTCAGTTTCTAGCTGAACCTATACAGCAGGATCTGACGTTCATTTCTAGCTGAATGAATATGGTGTTCAGTTCTAGCTGAACAAATACAGGCAGCATACATCGGGATCTGGCATTCAATTCTAGCTGAACAAATACAGGCAGCATACATCAGGATCTGGCATTCAATTCTAGCTGAACAAATACAGGCATCATACATCAGGATCTGGCATTCAATTCTAGCTGAACAAATACAGGCAGCATACGTCGGGATCTGGCATTCAGTTCTAGCTGAACAAATACAGGCAGCATACATCAGGATCTGGCATTCAGTTCTAGCTGAACAAATACAGGCAGCATACATCGGGATCTGGCATTCAGTTCTAGCTGAACAAATACAGGCAGCATACATCAGGATCTGGCGTTCAGTTCTAGCTGAACAGATCGACCTTGTTTTGACACCATAATTATGAGCAGTGGATAGCCTAACACGTCACAACTAACTAAAGCAAAGTGATGAAAACGACACTTTTTTCTGATGGCACTAAATTTGTCACCTAAATACTGCTAATTGGCTGACTAGTGGCATGATATCATGACTTTCCCAACAAAGTTAAAATGTAGCAACTATGTTAGAAGTGAAGTGTGACAAGTAAGAACACATACATGTATTTTCATTTTATTATATTTGTTTGTTTATTTTAAGAAAACATTTGGAGATGCATCCCGGTCTCCAGCATCCAGCAGAAAATCTTTTACATTCCTCATGAAGTTTCTGACAGATATCGTGCCTTACGAAACAGGGAAACATCTAAAGGTAAACTATTTACAGATATTGAGCCATGTGAAATAAGGAAAAATCTACTGGTAAATTTTATACAGATATCGCACTGTGCAAAGGGGGGAAAATCGCAAGGTAAACTTTATACAGATATCACACTGTGCAAAAATGGAAAAGTCTCAAGGTAAACTTTATACAGATCGCACTGTGCAAAAATGGAAAAATATCAAGGATAAATTTTAAGCAGATATCGCACTATGCGAAAATGGAAAAATCTCAAGGTAAATTTTATACAGATATCGCACTGTGCAAAAATGTACTTTCTGTTTTTATAACTAGTTACAACATGTATTTAGTATTTTTACGACTAGTTGCAAGACCTATTTTCTATTTTTATGAGTGGTTACAAGATATACATGTGTGTGTACTTTCTAATTTTATGACTAGTTACGAGATATACTTTATATTTTTATGAGTGGTGACAACATGTATTTCCTATTTTAATGACTAGTTACAAGATATACTTTCTATTTTTATGAGTGATTACAACATGTACTTTCTTATAAAATTATATCAATTTAGTCTGCTGATTTGTTCAGGTTCATATTGTACGACCACCATATGTTCCACCGAAATGCAGAGATCTTTTATCCGACTATGTTGCCTTGGCAAAGACAAGACTGGCGGATTTAAAGGTAATTTTTGTGTTCTTGCTTATCTATCTCACTTCCTACATTATATAGGCAGCATGCTACCACTAAAGTAAATTATTCTTAGTTAAAATATTTAATAAGCAATTAATTGACCTAGTGGAGATGATGAATGGTGATTGTATCTGCACATACAATGTACTTTCTACTAGAATATATAAAACAATGTCACTGAACTGCTAATTTCTTAAAGGAGACGTTGAACGGTGACAGTATCTGCACATACTTTCGACTAGGATATATAAAACAATGTCACTGATCTGCTAATTTTTTATAGGAGACATTGAACAGTGATGGTATTTTCACATACTTTTTACTAGGATATATAAAACAATGTCACTGATCTGCTAGGATATATGTAAAACCGTGTCACTGATCTGTTAATTTCTTACAGGAGACATTGAACGATGATGGTATCTATGAGGTTAGCACTGCCGGTCAGAGTGACACAAAGCAGGTGAGATGCAGGGTTTGGAATAGTGACCTCCAAAAAGCAGTCCATTTTTTAGACCTTGAAGGTGAAATCGAAATTTATTTGCTAAAGCCACCAAAAATGGCAGGTCATTTTCTTTGTTTAGGAAACCTGATTATCTCATCTGGTATTTAGCTTAAGATTCTGTTATATTTTAATTTCTCGCACTAGCCAGTGCACCACAACTGGTACATCAAAGGCTGTGGTATGTGCTATCCTGTTTATGGTTTGGTGCATATAAAAGATCCCTTGCTGCTAATCAAACAGAGTAGCCCATGAAGTGGCAACAGCAGGTTTCCTCTCTAACTATCTGTGTGGTCCTTAACCATATGTCCGACACATATACATGTAACTGTAAATAAAAAATGTGTTGAGTGTGTCATTAAATAAACCGTTTCCTACCTTCCTGTTATATTTTAATTCCATAATGCTCTCAAATATATCTCAGTTGTTCACACACTATCCCAAACCGCATGCTGTCATATTTCCAGTAGACCATTAGTAGTTTAATTGTGACATATTTCTGTTCGTATACTGTTTTGAAAAGCTAGCAGCAGACCATATGTTACTTCCTTTTTTGACCCCCAAAAAATGTAATAAACAAAATGTTGATCCTTGTTCATGTGTTTTAAGGATGTAGCCTAGAAACTGTTACACATTGTTCATGTTATTGAAGGATGTAGTCTAGAAACTGTTACACATTGTTCATGTTCTTGGAGGATGTAGTGTAGAAACTGTTACACATTGTTAATGTTGCTGAAGGATGTAGTCTAGAAACTGTTACACATTGTTAATGTTATTGAAGGATGTAGTCTAGAAACTTACACATTTTTCATGTTGTTGAAGGATGTAGTCTAGAAACTGTTACATTTTGTTCATGTTGTTGAAGGATGTAGTCTAGAAACTGTTACACAATGTTCATGTTGTTGAAGGATGTCGTCTAGAAACTGTTACACATTGTTCATGTTCTTGGAGAATGTAGTGTAGAAACTGTTACACATTGTTAATGTTGCTGAAGGATGTAGTCTAGAAACTATTACACATTTTTCATGTTGTTGAAGGATGTAGTCTAGAAACTGTTACATTTTGTTCATATTGTTGAAGGATGTAGTCTAGAAACTGTTACACATTGTTAATGTTGCTGAAGGATGTAGTCTAGAAACTGTTACACATTGTTCATGTTGAAGGATGTAGTCTAGAAACTGTTACATTTTGTTCATGTTGTTGAAGGATGTAGTCTAGAAACTGTTACACATTGTTCATGTTGTTGAAGAATGTAGTGTAGAAACTGTTACACATTGTTAATGTTACTGAAGGATGTAGTCTAGAAACTG
>JAECMU010196522.1:0-13810 GCA_016106625.1 Dracogyra subfuscus
ACTACGTATAGTGTCGTGACGATAAGATCTTCCCATTGTCAGATCCCACATCATTATATAGTGTCGTGACGATAAGATCTTCCTATTGTCAGATCCCACATCATTATATAGTGTCGTGACGATAAGATCTTCCCATTGTCAGATCCCACATCACTACGTATAGTGTCGTGACGATAAGATCTTCCCATTGTCAGATCCCACATCACTACGTATAGTGTCGTGACGATAAGATCTTCCCATTGTCAGATCCCACATCATTATATAGTGTCGTGACGATAAGATCTTCCCATTGTCAGATTCCACACTACTCTGTATAGTGCTATGACGAGAACGCATTCTCAGCTTTTCACAGTCAGTTTTAAATACACCAAAAAACCTCTTTGCACTAAACCATGCATAAATTGAGCGAATAAGTCCCATTACATCAAGGTGTTCACGATCTTTGAAATTATGATGCCATTTAAGAAAAGTAGACAGCTGTTACCTACTGAGCATGACAAGCTGTATAATTATATAAGCTTGGAAAGTTGGTGGTGATCATGGCAAGAGCAGCTGTCAAAAATTACATCCTACCACCTAGTAATGAACACAATGTTTTATGATCCAACTTTAAGGTATTAAGACAACATGCCTGTATCAATAAACAGTTGAGACTCACAGCTTTAATAACAATTTTTTAAAATGTGTGTGTTTCTAACAACATAAATAAAGCACACTGATTACTTAATCATCAGGTATTAAATGTCGGAAGGTGATAATAATGACAGTCTTTGGAGCAAATCCACTAAATAGCTTCATTAGCAGCAATGGACAGCATATACCATGAATTTGATACATGGGTCGTGGGACACTGGTTGGAATGGGACACGGTCAACGAGTCCACCTAAAACTCAAGATACTGAGTTGAGTGCACCACCAGGTTTATAGGTCCCGAGTTTGCCGCTGTTATAAGATATACACACTACTAGAGCCTTTTTTAACAAGTGAACTCCTATACATTATATGGTAAATATATCTTCTAGTTCAGAATATCAGTCGGTATGTGCAAGATACTTCTGTTTGGCTGATGTTTGGTTATTATTTTTAGAACTTTATCCCACTGCCCTTTATTTTCTCTGCTTTGAATTTCTTCCCAATCTAGCAGCTCCTCCTATCTTTCAACTTGATGCTTGTCTCTTGTGGCTATACATGTCACATTCTTGCTATTTCCATTGTTTGGCCAATGTTTGTAGGGGCTCAAACTTCATTTATGTTCCAAAATATAATATAATTGTTTTTTATTGGGAGATAAACACACATAATGAAATATCATAAGACTGTCCATTTGTCCGGAGCAGAATACAATCTGCTGCTGACCTTAGATACAGAAACATACAAAAACACACCAGTGAATACCAAACCATATTGGCAACTGCATAAATCGACATGTACACATACACACAAAACATCTACATCACATATGTACAACATTCACACAAGTGGTTATGTGGCTTATTGGTTGGTACTAAGACGCAGATGTTTTGTGTGTGTGTGTTTGTGTGTCCATTTATGCAGTTCCCAATATGGTTTAGTATTCACTGGTGGGTTTTTTACATGTTTCCATATCTACAGCTACATTATAAGGTCAGCAAAAACATATCTGCAGTGAAACATCAGACACCAGACAAATGGACAGTCTTATGATATTTCATTATGTGTAATTGTAGCCGAATTTTCATCCATATACACACAAATGGACATGCAACTTTACAGTTTTAATGTTTAAATTGATGACATAGTATTTGATGGATACTTTCAAAAAAAGTAATTTTATATGTAAAGGACCGAAACAATGGCAGTGGATCTGAAGGAAAATAATTCTCAATCGAATATGTTTCCGCTATTATGATTACAAGCATTCCCCACAATTTATATTACCATGGAAGCACAATTGCGAGTTAAAATCAAATGTCGCAAAATGCAGATACATTTCTCCTAACATGGGTATCATATATACAAAAACAACCCTCTGCAATCTCATCATAGTCTTTTTACACAATCTAGGGATTAATCCCTATTGCAGTTTTAAAATCTGAGAATGTTCATCATCATTCAAATAGAATGTGACACAAATTGAGTTCCAATTATTTATCCACTTTTCTCTGCGATGCGTGATCTGGTCTCATCACCGTTGGGAGATTCGTAATATTTCATGGGCGGGCAGGTGCACACGATGTGTTGGTCTCCATATTTATCATCAATACGTCCCACTGACGGCCAGAACTTGGTCTCAGGTCGCACAAAGTCCTGAATATAAAGAGTTTAATTATACACTCAATTAAACATTTTCACGGATGTGTTTAGAGTAGGTTTATCAACACACGTAAACTGGTTTTAAAAAAAGAACAGCTTTATAAAGCATATGTGATCCAATTCAGAGATATTAAATGAAAGAGGAAAAAAAAAACATTAAGAAATTTGACTGGATGACATGTTGAACATCTGACTGGTAATAGTGTAATATCCCCAAATGAGTGTTACATACTTCGTTAATTATGGTTAATTAGGCTTTTATTTTTGTCGAAGATGTGGTAGCTGAGGTTAACATCACAGGCTGTTAAATGTCATGCAAATCAGAGCAGCATGTTTGAATCCTGACAACTGACAGTTTTTTTAAAATATTAATATTATCATAACACTTTCTGTGACAATCAAAAATTGAAAAAAAAACACAACACAAACTTAAAAAAAAACCTTCCCCACCATCAACTCAAAAACCAACAAAAAAATACAACTGTTTTTTAACTAACTATCTTGTCTAGATAGTTAAAAAAACCAATTTCACTTCTGTCACTGAATCTTAACACACACCATGCTCATTGATATACCAGCTGGCAAGCACTGGCTGGTTTGGCAGTAACTGAAATGTGTGTATTCACTGAGATGTAAAAGCCTAAAAACCACCACACCTCATGTTCTCACTAATGAGTGTGTTTCAAAAATATCATACTGATATGAAATATTATTTTTAACAACACACTCAACACATTTTATTAGGATAGTACATATCACAGCCTTTGTTTCACCAGTTGTGGAACACTGGCTGGAACGAGAAATAGCCCAATGGGGCCACTGACGGGGGTCAATCCTAGATGGACCGCACATCAAGCAAACACTCTACCACTGGGCTATGTCCTGGCCCTATATTGACATGGTTAACAAATACAAATCACTCACAGCTGGGAAAGCGGCAACTTCTCTTGAATATGGTCGGTCCCATGTGGACGATATGACAACAGACTGGGTGTGTGGCGCCATCTGTGAAATATAAAACACTCCTTGATCAATCTCTGCATGTATATTTATGTTGTATTAGATGGTTTATAGAGTATAGGACAAATTATACAATAGGACATATTTTAAACCAAAATGCAATGTAAACTTTATGCATCATAGATTCAAGCTTTGTTTCTTGGATTTTTTTTTTACCAATTTGAAAGTTTGAAGAAATGTTCTATTTGGACATAATTTAGCTTAAGTATTTGTTCACATTTATACATGTTCACATTTTATCTTTTATACATTTAACCATTTGTGTACAAATCGTTTTCTTTTTTTGTATTTCATTTAGTTTGCATATATGTTTAAACTATGATGGTATACCAGACCTTTAATGGGTTGACTTTTATATCCATCTTTCCATCTTCAATATCCTGAATTTCCTCTCTTATTGCTGAAAATAAATAGACTAACTGTAAAAACCTTCATTAATATGTGCATTATATTTTGTTATATTTAATGTAACATTAGTCTAACAAGAGGTTTCCAGATATCGTTCCATTGACTGAATGTTCAACCTAATAAATAATTCAGTGTTGTATGCTGTGTCAGGTTAACAAGGGTGAAATGTTAAGTTAACCGTTTATTAGATAACATTTAGTGAAACATCTTAAAATAGGGGCCTATCAGTGGAATATAAGTGTCATCAGACACTCGGTGATGATAACACATTTTAAGAGGGAACATTTCTCTATTTCACTCTAAAATGTATTATCGTCACGGTACAAAGTGTTATCTTCACTGTAACAAAGCCTGAACTATTTCGCTGCTGGCATTTTAGAAATAAACAGAATAAATAATAAATAGAAAATTTCATGTTTTTGTCAAATATGATTTCATCTCATCTCGTGAAGTTTGCAGTCATATCACACAGGCACAACTCATGAAAGATGATTGCAAACTTCACTCGATGAGATATAAATCATATTTGACAAAAACATGAAATATTTTCTATATACTAATTGTAACTATTGAACTGTTAAAACAAATGGTTTGATATATGTTATGTTTTAAAAAGAGTGCTGAGAATCAAATAGTTCAGTTTTGTTGGAGGAGAAAGGAAAAGAAATCTAGGAAACCAAATCGATTATTATCAATTGTAAAGGTTTTTTTTTTTAATGATGCACTCAACACATTATAAGTACGGTTATATCGGCGTTGGACATATGGTTATGTCGAGACAAAAACGTGGTTAGCTGACGGGGATCGATCCTAGACCGACCGCACATCAGGAGGGCACTGTACCACTAGACCATGCTGCCCGCCAATTTTAATGAGGAATTCTTCAGAATTAAATGTCTTGTCTATTATAAACTTAATCAATATTGTTGACCGTTTCATTCATCATTCATTCTATGCATGTTTAATAACAAAATATGTCTCCAAACCATATCTTTAAAAAACATTCAATTAACATTTTAAATATAATTCCTTTTAAATTTTTACAGATGTATTGTACAGGGGTGGGAATTGGCGAACTGTAAAAAAGAGGAAATCTAGAGGGGTTTCCGAAATTCTTGAAATCCTAAGTTAAAATCTGTGCCATCCGACACATTTTGGAGTAAAGGACGATTAAAATGTGAGAGGAAAACAGCTGATCCAAGGAGAATTCCCACCCCTGATTGTAATGACTATCAACTGTAAACCAGGTTTCTCAACTGTAGTTTGTGATAAATGGAGCTAAATGTGAATCTGTCATTCACCTAAATATGAATCTGTCATTCAGCTAAATGTGAATCTGTCATTCAGCTAAATGTGAATCTTTCATTCAGCTAAATGTGAATCAGCTAAATGTGAATCTGTCATTCAGCTAAATGTGAATCTTTCATTCAGCTAAATGTGAATCAGCTAAATGTGAATCTGTCATTCAGCTAAATGTGAATCTGTCACTCAGCTAAATATAAATCTCTTATTCAGCTAAATGTAAATCTGTCATTCAGCTAAATGTAAATCTGTCATTCAGCTAAATGTGAATCTGTCATTCAGCTAAATGTGAATCTGTCATTCAGCTAAATGTAAATCTACCATTCAGCTAAATGTGAATCTGTCATTCAGCTAAATGTAAATCTGTCATTCAGCTAAATGTAAATCTACCATTCAGCTAAATGTAAATCTGTCATTCAGCTAAATGTGAATCTGTCATTCAGCTAAATGTAAATCTATCATTCAGCTAAATGTAAATCTGTCATTCAGCTAAATGTAAATCTATCATTCAGCTAAATGTAAATCTGTCATTCAGCTAAATGTAAATCTACCATTCAGCTAAATGTAAATCTGTAATTCAGCTAAATGTGAATCTATTATTCAGCTAAATGTAAATCTACCATTCAGCTAAATGTGAATCTGTCATTCAGCTAAATGTGAATCTATTATTCAGGTAAATGTAAATCTGTCATTCAGCTAAATGTGAATCTGTCATTCAGCTAAATGTAAATCTGTCATTCAGCTAAATGTAAATCTACCATTCAGCTAAATGTGAATCTGTCATTCAGCTAAATGTGAATCTATTATTCAGCTAAATGTAAATCTGTCATTCAGCTAAATCTAAATCTATTATTCAGCTAAATGTAAATCTGTTATTCAGCTAAGTTGATGCCTTTACCGCCGCCAGAAAAGTATAGTGAAAACAAAAAGAAGAGAGAACTTCAACACTGACCAATAAACGCATCACACAGTCTATCTAGCTCCTCTTTATCTTCGGACTCTGTGGGTTCGATCATAAGCGTTCCACTCACCGGCCACGACATTGTTGGAGAATGGAATCCTAACAAAATAAATTCTCATCAAACAAAACTTGTCTTCACAACAACAGCACAATGCAAACTGTTGACTCCAATGTGATGAAACCCATTGCCTGTCAAATTTGTCCTACATAAGATATCTGGGAGATAATTAAGGTGGCTTCTAAGCTTGATCCAACACATTAACTTTAAGAATATCGTTATAAACAGAATTGTTTTCAAGGTCAATCCCCCACCCCCAAATAATAATTAAAAAATAATTATCTGCATGTAAACAGTTAAGATAATTAATCAGAAATGCTTATTTTTAAGTCAAACAATGTTGCTGGTTTTTTGGGGTTTATTTTTTATTTTATTAAAGTGTGATATTCATGGAGCAAACAGTCTTTATTTGATGTGGCTCACCATAATCCTGCAGTCGTTTTGCAATATCTGCAACTTCAACAGAGGCTGTTTTTTTAAACTGTCGACAGTCAATGATGAATTCATGGGCCACAAAACCTGAAAAAGAAAGGAATTCCATGTTAATTATTTATAAAATCTTATTCAGGTACACATCTACATAGGAATGGATGTTTAACAATACTTCAACATCAACAACAAAAATAACTGTTTATGTTTCCTGTCAGCTCTTGCAACAGATCAAGTATATTTCAACATGTTCATTTTAACAGAATGTTTTATGTGGATCTCTGGTTCCAGCATATGTTGTTTACTGTTATGGAATAAACCTACCAGCCTCGGTGGTGCATTGGTGAAGCTGTCAGTCATACAGCTGGTATACAATGTAGGTACTGGGTTCACAGCCTGGTACCAGATCCCACCAGAGTAAGTTTTAACAACAACTACACTGACTTCTCCAGGGCTTCTAAAATTTTATAAAAATCCACAATCCATGGGATTGGTAATTAAAGAAATGTACTAGCCATGATTAAAAGTTCACTAGCCCTACTTTAAATAAATCCAATTTTACAAATAGTAATAATCAGATATGTCACCTAAAGAGGAAGATTGAGCTTAGAAATTCTTAGATTGGGGTGGAAAGAGGGGGCAGGATATTCACATTTACAAAATATGTAAATACATCATTTGACAAGTTTTTTTCCAACTAGCCATCGGGCTAGTTATAGTAATTATTTACTAGCTCAACACTGAATATCACTAGCCATGGGAGTGGGGCTACCATAATCTAGAAGCTCTGTTCTCTGTCTCTCTCACTAACAGCTAACAACTAGCCTACTGTCCTGGGGTCCATTCCACAAAGCAATCATAGTACTAAGTGCATAACAACCCAGGGCCGTACCCCGAGATAAATTACTCTTCATGATTACCAACGTGGCTGCATATTTTTAAATGAATGTTTGTAAGTACAGTTTTAGTCACTTCAAAAAGAGTAAATTTTGATGTAGGTGTACGATTTAAAGCAGAAAGACACAGACCGTTCTCATTTTTGTAGAGGACTTTGTAGTAGTCATTGAGACGGTGACTCATGTAGTTAGCATTGAGGATGGCGATTTCTGAAGCGTGGCGCAGACCCGTGGAGCCCATCATCTTGATGTACGACCATGTGATGGGAAGAATTGCACTCGACCCGAACGGAGCAGCTGATATAACACCAAACGACTGAGCATCAGGACCAGTGGTTCCTCGAGGAGGGATGATGGGATGTGTTGGCAGATATGGGGCTAAATGTTTTTTACTGAAAAAAACCACACACCAAATATGTCAGTAGAATAATAGTTTGTTTTGTTTAACAACACCACTAGAGCATATTGATTTATTAATCATCAACTGTTTGATGTCAAAGATTTGTTAATTCTGACAAATAGAGGAAAACCATTCCATTTTTGTATTAGCAGCACGGGATCTTTTATATGTACTTTCACACAGACAGTTTAATGCATACAACAGCCTTTGGTATACTAGTTGTGGGAAAAACAATAATAAAAACAGTGCAATCTCATATATTTACCAACAAAACTTTATTGAAATAAAAAACACCAATTAAAAACCTGAATAAATTGGTGCTGTAGTTAATGTTTACTAAACATTCCTTAATTAAAATCAGAAAAATTATCTATGCCCATTGAAAAGGATGTTAAAACTATGCTTTGTATGATAGATGCTGTCATGTTGCATCAAAAACATGCTAAACAGATGCTTAGTGTGTTGGAAATGAACTATTTGGGCTGAATTTACAAAGCCTGTTTTAGTCTTACACAGATCTTACATGTCTGATTGCTGATGACCTATAGTTACAATGCTTAAACACCTGTGTTTAAGACAAACAGGCTTCGTAAGTTTGGCCCATCAATTGTAGTCTAAAAATGAATCACGATATAATCTGTAACCAAGATGATGTAAAAGTGAGCTTACACTCCAATGGGCCCCATGCCAGGCCCCCCTCCACCGTGGGGGATACAGAACGTCTTGTGTAGATTCAAATGAGATACATCAGAGCCGTAGTCACCAGGACGACAAATACCAACCTGAATCAGAAAGGAAAGGAATGTGTAACGACACCCCAGCACATTTTAAACTACAGCTATTAGGTGTTTACAGTCAGTCTGTCCTAGCCATCCCAACTGTTGTTTTATCATTAATTGTAATTTGACTTGACTTATATACGGAAATTCGTTTTGAA
Source organism: Dracogyra subfuscus (assembly GCA_016106625.1). NCBI lineage: Eukaryota > Metazoa > Mollusca > Gastropoda > Neomphalida > Peltospiridae > Dracogyra > Dracogyra subfuscus. The sequence continues at coordinate 8,704 of JAECMU010196522.1, forward strand.
AATAAGTAAAAATATTTAGTTTTAACATGTAACCAAAGCAAAACCACAAATTATATTCCAGAAATGAAAGTAGATTTTATTTTGGTCTGGTTAAGACTGGCTATATATTTGATTGTTTTTGTTAATCTATTCCAAATAGTTGGTGATCCCATTTTATACACTTCTTCTGTTATACAATTCATTCTATTCTGACTGAACAAAGTAGCTAAAAAAACTCAATGCTCTTTTTCATAAAACTTAAAAATAACTAAACAAAATTATTTAAAAAATACAAAACTGTTCTATAATTCCAGAACAAAAACATTATTATTATATAACAATTGACCAACCTGAGCATTCATGTTTGCACCATCCACATACACCTGACCTCCATAATGGTGGATTATGTCGCAAACAAGTCTAAAAAAACAACAGCAACAAATGTGATGTAAATCTATTTTTGCCAAAGAAACATCTTGTGAAGTAAAGTACAATGGTGTTATACAACCAAATGAACAAGATCTCAGAATTTGCTACAAGAAGTATTGTCATACTGACCAAAAGAATAAACTCTATGTAATATCTGCATCATGGTGATATCTTAAGTGATACAAAAGAATAAACTCTATGCAATATCTGGCTAATATTTTGTCTACAGGTATTTTTGATCCCTGTTAACTTTCTGTAAGAAAAACAGGCTTTATAAATTTCATTGATAAGTGTTTACTTCCTACATATAGTAATACCGGTATACTCTAGACACACCATAGCATTTGATATGTTTTGAAATAATGAAAGACAGATTCTTCCCACAGACACAACTCACCGTATGTCTTTATCAAAAACACCAAATGTTGATGGGTAGGTGATCATCAAGCAAGCCAGTGTATCCTTGTGCTTTTCCACCTGAAAAACACGTTTGTTAAAAATATTAGTGAACACTTTTGTTTTGCTACGGTTTGAGATGATGGCAGATGAGAAAATTAAATTTCTTACATGTCATTATTGTGCATCATTTATGTCTTTGACATCATTAACTTATGGAGGGAACGTAGCACAGTGGTAAAGTGCCCGCTCAATGTGTGGTTGGACTGGGATCGATACCCATCGGTGGGCCCATTGGGCTTTGTCTCGTTCCGGATTGTGCACCACAACTAGTATATCAAAGGTCATGGTATGTACTCCCCTGTCTGTGGGATGGTGCATATAAAAGATCCCATGCTGCTAATCAAAAAGAGTAACCCATGAAGTTGTGACAGCGGGTTCCCTCTCTCAATATCTGTGTGGTCCTTAACCATATGCCTGAAGCCATATAACCATAAAATAAAATGTGTTGAGTGTGTCATTAAATAAAACATTTCATTCATTAACTAACACACTTGTAATCTAATGTTGAGCTTCTTATTTTACATAATACACTTGTGCCCACTGAAGACAATTTATCTTATAACTCCAAAACAGTGGTTTCCAAAAGTACCTAAATTGCATGTTAGTATCTAAATAGCACGTTAGAAACATTCGGCAACCACTTGTTGTAAAATACATATTATTTCCTACAGGTACTTACATATTATTCTCTATATCCCAGTAACCGATATATGTATTATGCAATGATGTTATATAACATTAACATGTTTTAACTAGAGATACTTACCATGGCCTCCAGATGCTTCATGTCCAGCTGTCCATCCTTGTTGACATTGACCGGCTGTATCTTCATCCCAGCCATCTGTGCACTGGCCGGGTTAGTGCCGTGAGCCGATACCGGGATCAAACACACCTAGAATTAAAAACTCCTCACTGTAGCAAACGAAGTTACTCAAGAGATTACAGTTCGTATTTCCCGTCACTAGAATTAGTAAATCTTAAAACAAACATTTTCAGTTTATAATAAAATAAATTCCATTTGATTCTCCATACATTTTATTCTTACAAATACAACATTTTACATACAATACCATGTACAACCAAACAAAATGTACTGGTAGTGATATATTGAAAAATAAACCATGACTGCCAGATACAATTTATATTATGCATTACTTCAGTGGTACCGGCCTCGGTGGTGTAGTGATTAGGCCATTGGTCTACTGGCTGATAGGTACTGGGTTCTGATCCCAGTCGAGGCATGGGATTTTTAATCCAGATACCGACTCCAAACCCTGAGTGAGTGCTCCGCAAGTCTCAATGGGTAGGTGTAAACCACTTGCACCGACCAGTGATCCATAAGTGGTTCAGCAAAGGCCATGGTTTGTGCTATCCTGTCTGTGGAAGCGCAAATAAAAGATCCCTTGCTGCCAATCGAAAAGAGTAGCCCATGAAGTGGTGACAGCGGGTTTCCTCTCAAAGTCTGTGCAGTTCTTAGCCATATGTCTGACACCATATAACCGTAAATAAAATGTGTTGAGTGCATCGTTAAATAAAACATTTCTTTCTTTCTTTCTACTTCAGTGGTAAAACGCTTGTTCGATATATTAAATCAGTCTCCAACATATTTTTAATACTGCGATTAATAAATCAAGGTGCACTAGTAGTGTTGTTAAACAAAACAAACTTTTAACTCTCTAATAAGGGTTTCCTTCTCTTTTTCAGGGATGAAAGAAGGAAATGTTTTATTTAACAACACACTCAACACATTTTATTTACAGTTATATGGTGTCAGACATATGGTTACGGACCACACATATTTAGAGAAAAAACCCACTGTCGCACCTTTATGGGCTACTCATTTTGATTAGCAGCAATGGATATTTTATATGCACAGACAGGATAACATACCACAGCCTTTGATATACTAGTCATGGTGCATTGGCTGGAGCAAGAAATAGCCCAATGTGCCCACTGTTGGGGATCGATCCCACACCAATGGCATATTAAGCAAATGCTTTACCACTGGGATACGTGCCATCCTTTTCCAAGAATGTTATGTTTTATCAATGATATGATCTTAACAGAGAACTGAACATGGAGGTTGGTGCTGGTTGAGATTGACTAGTTACTGCAACTTTAGAGTTCCGATCAGAACTATGGCTGAAAACCACAATTTATAATAAATAATGAACTTCTCCCCTTTGGCAAGTTATTTCACCACTCATGAATCCTGTCAAAGTACAACCAATATATAACAACTACAATGGAGCATTTGTATGGTGAATTAGACAAGATTTGAAACTAAAATATACTAAACTCCATTTAAAATTCACCTTTCAGATTCGTAGCTAATCAACATGAAAATAAATAATAATACATTTACATTGGTAGGCAATAAATAGCTCCCAAAGTGTATACAATGGTTTGAGATATTGTGTTTTTAAAGCAACTTAACATGTGCAAATAGCAAAAAATAAATAAAATTGGGTGGTGCATTTTTAATGTACTTCACTGTATAAAAACCTTACATTTCTTTGTCCTTCACCTTTATCTTGTAGATACGCCATGATGGCTCGTAGACCAGTGTACTCACCCTGGGCACCACTGCAACAGATAACAAAAGTTTAGTCTATAAGATTGACTAAGGGAAGTAACTTCAAACATTTTATGATTCTCATTCTTTGAGTTCAATTCCATACAAGTGTTGGAGAGACAAGGATTGAGAAGTGAAAAGTGCACAACTATGTAGTTTTTTCTTTAACATACAATGTATCAAAAACATAATAAAACCATTTTTGTTAGAATATCACAACCATATAGATGACAATAATGAGATAAATGGTTAAGCCACAATTTTCAGATCTTGCCACAAAACAGTTTAATGATTTATTGCCTCTCTTAGATTATGGTGATCCATTTAAGATATTACCATACTGAGCATTAATATTTAATCCCCCCCCCCCCCCCCATCTCAAAGTCCATTCCTCGACTTGGCGAGGTAGCTTGCATGCTTTAATGACTCTGATAGCTATGCCAGCTGGAGCTTCAGCTCCTGGTAGGGTCACAAAAGCTGAACTGGTCAAAGGGTAGAGACTAGACTAATATGGACCCGACAAGACAGAGGACGCAAGTCAAGAAAGACAACTGTCTAGAAAATCAAAACTGGGCTGGAGAGGCTCAGAATCCTAGTACCGGGTAAGGAAACTCTCCTAGGAGAAGGAAAACTCCAAACTCAAACCAAGTCCACTGAAGTCAAGAGTACAAAAGCTATGCATCAGCATTAGGGTGGAAACCAAAAGGAAATGTCTGTACATGCACCAAGCTCTATGTTCATTAATCCGTTTTTAAATTCACATGTAAAGGATCAGAAAATTACTCTTCTTGAATGAATGTCAGGGGAGTAATAGGGAGTCCAAGTGATAGTTCCCCTCAATTGCCAAGGTGTGAATTTTGGCATGGAACCAGAGACAATTTCAGGAGTTTTCTAAAAGCTGGTGCAACTCACAAACAAAGCATTGTCACAATGCAATTTTTTTTTCTTCTGGATATAAGGGATGGGAAGGAATACAGTCATAAAAAATAAATCTAACCTGTTTGGTTGCAAGGATATTTTATCATATCCTGTTATCTCACAAAGATCGTTCTCCAATTCCTGGAACATCTCATGGTATCCGGTGGCCTGACTCAGTGGGACAAAGGGATGAATGTTTATAAACTCACTCCAAGAGCAGGGCTGTAAACAGAGACAGTGTTATAGTAACTAGTATAGGCCTACTGCACTGCTAATTCAATAAACTACATTACAGAATTTTACTGCTACAAAATGGACCATTAGGAGGTTTTAAAACGGGCATAAATTATCATGTTCATTGTTGTAGTTAACTCGAAAGTATGAGAAATCTTGACAAATTTCATCAGAACATCTATAGACAAATTCAAGGGCCAGCTAGCCAACAACAGGAAAATTATTTATGAAATTATATTTATTTGATTTCTGAATTAGCCAATTAAAATTCTACCATGACTTTGGAAAATACTCGATTCTGATTGGCCAGTTACCTTAAATCGTAGGTATTCTAATCATGGAGAGATATACCTAAGATTTAATTAGGCCACTTTACTCGCGTATGAATACAACACGGTATTTACAAACATGTCAGCCAAACAAAGTGGCACCTTTCACATCGGTACGCTCCAGGACGTTTTTGATATAAATCCAGACTGGTTTGAAAACAAAATGTATGTAGAGTTGCCAACA